>JAECUM010095471.1:0-156623 GCA_016617855.1 Megalonaias nervosa
GTATTTTTATATCTCCACAGGGTATAAAATGCTGGGACTGGATTGGACTCTACATCACAGGAAATTGGACTTCTTAATATAAATTGAATCTGATTGAAAGTATTGATGAATACAACTCTAGGTTGCCTCTCACATTAATCATTGGAGAGTGGTTAGTGTATAAGGCAGTAATCTAGAAAACTTGTTAAGAATAATCTTGCTTGAGTGTTTTGATATTTGCCTGGCCACCAAGTTTATCAGCAAAAAACCATTCACTGTAAGGCTAGGCATGTCTTGACAACAATAAAGTGGCAGTGTTTTATCTGCACATCTGAGACCCTAGTCTGTATCATGAGCTAAGAGAACCAAGCAAATACACTGTACACATCCATGCCATTAAAAGAGAACCAAGCACATAAACTGTACACATTCATTCTATTAAAAGAGAACCAAACACATACATTGTACACATTTGTACCATTAGAAGAGAACTAAACACATACACTGTACACATGCATGTCATTAGAAGAGAACCAAACACATACACTGTACACATTCATGTTTTTAGAAGAGAACCAAACACATACACTGTACACATTCATGACATCAGAAGAGAACCAAACATGTACACTGTAAACATTCATGCTATTAGAAGAGAACCAAACACATACACTGTACACATTCACGACATCAGAAGAGAACCAAACATGTACACTGTAAACATTCATGCTATTAGAAGAGAAAACTGCATACATACACTGTCCACACTAATACACTAGGAGAGAAAACTGCATACATACACTGCCCACACTCCTGCTACTTGGTGGGTTCAAGTCTCAGGCTTGGCAAATGCGGGTATGTGAGAAAGCTTGCCAGGAGCTTCCTGTGGGCCAGTGGTTGTTCCCCAGATTTTTCTTGGTTCTTCCTCCACCAGATATGTTGGCCACCAATGTTTATAGCCTATTATGTGCTGAAAAATGGCATTAAATCCACAACAACTACAACTACAACTCAAGCCACTTGATTCAAGAGAACCATGCATACATACACTGTACACACTCATGTCACTAGCAGAAAGACATGTATGCATACACTGTGCAAAACTCAAACTACTTCTTAAAATAATAAAAGAGGAATCATGAATGTTTTTTCTGGGATCAACAATTATTGACTCACAAGGGGGTCATTAAAGCTCTAGCTCAAAGAGGGTTTCAATACTTCGACAGATTTGGTGTAATTGATTCGAGAAGAAAGAAAAAACAAAACAAATCACTTCTTACCCCCTCAATATTAAAAAATGATTATAATGGATGAACATCTTGCAAGATGGACAACTTCTATGAGCTATAGTACATAGAAATAATATCACTTCATATCTGAGGAATACAGCAACTATCTGATATTTGGCAGGTAATTTTGTGAAATTACTTGATTATGGCAGGTAATTACATGAATTATTTTGATACTGAACCAACTTAGATTTATATGCAAATAAGAATACACTCTGGTTATTGTGGAGCAGCAGAGTTGAAAAAACACTTGTGTGTATTATTTCTGACACTGAATAAAAAAGCAGTATTAGGGCCAGAGAGATCCTCTAGCTTCTCTATGTGGAAAATTTAACGAACGTTTAATGATAAGAAATAATTTGGACCTTGAATGCAGCTCATAACTGGGAATGGATTCAGAAGGTCAAGAACACAAAAGTGTGGACATCTGCAATGACTTCTACCATTCTGGCAAATATTTCACTTTTTTATTATGGATACAAAATTTCACCTGGTTATAAGGCAGTAGTTAATATGGCTTTGGTAGCTTATTTTTCTTGACCTTATCCCAATGATTTGATTTTGACCAGGCACAGGGAGAATGGGTTTTAAATAGACATGAAATTTACAATCATTCTTGGTAATAAAGTGTATATTGTCTTTTCAAAACATGTATAGAATGTGTCATTGTAGTCAATGTAATTGCAACAGTCATACCTACAACATTCAGTGGATCAGTAAAGTGTGGACTGGATTTCAGACTTTTTTTCACCGACCTTTCAATTATATCTTATAAACAAGCATATACCATACTTACTTGCTTATAAGTCGAGTCCAACTGCAAACTGCACAGACCAGATCTGCTGTCGCGTAATGTGTCAGCAGATCTCGGTCAGTGCAGTTTCTTATGAGCAATCAGTAGAACAAACAAAATAAACCTTTGTCTGCAGGTGCATTACGCTATGGCAGATCAGGATCTTTGTTATTTGCAGTTTGACTGGACTTGTAAGTGAGTAGGCATGGGACAACCTCAAAATTGGGAGATTTTTAATGAATCAGTAAGAAAAAAAAAAGTTCTTTAGATGCCTGAAGAAGAGGGGTATCAAGTGTTCAGGTTATCATAGTTTATGAAACTATTTTATCAGTGCAGAAATTTGCCTGTTGAATTTGATAATGGTAGAGAGAGAGAGAGAGAGAGAGAGAGAGAGAGAGAGAGAGAGAAAGAGAGATAGAGAGATTGATCTTCAATATCTCTACATTGTCCACAATGGTCAATTAACTTTCCTATCAAGGAAGCCACGGTAGCTCATTTTGAAAAATTGTCTGACTCTTAACTGAAGAGTTGAAGGTTCTATACCTACCCTGGCGTGTCCTTGGGAAAGGCACTTAGCTCCTATTTCATCAGCAAATTATACACATTAGCATGTTTCAAATTCTGTTCAAACCAACAAAAAGTGAAGAAGAAAAAACAACTTTCCTGTTGATACCATTGCTAAAATGGAACAAAGCAAGATGCCTAACAATAAAAAAGTTAATCCCAAAATGGGTCCCCTAACAGTCAGGGCTTTGGTTTGTAAAGCAACTGGACAAGAGAGTGGACAAACATTATGTATCTATAAATTAAACAGACTACTTCAGACAACTAAAAGGAAGTAAGTGTTTAACCTTTGTATTTAGCTTTGTATTTGTTTATCAAATATAAAACACAAAACATGACACAACCAAATTATAAGGCTTGAACTTTGCCATTAGGATCTTAGCTATAATTTTTATGAAGACTTTTCATTGTTGTCAGAAAATAACAGACTAGCATGCATTTCTTTCTACAAAAGGATTGCATTAAATAGTTTTTTTAAAATAATTAATTCATTTCATTGTAAAATTTAGTAACAAGTGTCACAGAGAGAAAAATAACAGTAAATGAGAGCAATTCAAAGTGATCTCTTTTCTTAAAAAAACTGTCACCATGGCAACTTATCACAAATATGTATAGCTCAGAATCTTGAAATATCACAAGAGCAATTATTAATAAACATAAACTGTCATCATCATCATCACCAACATCATCATCATTATCATATATATCAGAATGACAATATGAGAAATGTGTAAAATTTTTATCACCTTTCTTTGTTTTGTTTGGCTATGTGATATGTTCACTAATTCCCTGCACATGTAGCAAAGCTATAGATGATAAATTTAACCATTATCTACTTATGACTATATCAGTTACAAAAAATTTCCTGGAAAGTTGAAAACATCTGAGCTTTTTTTCCAGCTGAGTGTATAATGCTTGTAACATGCCTTAAAGCTATATGAAGGGGCATGTACATAGCTAGATTAGCTACCTGGAACAAGTTTGAAAACAATTTTTTATCGTTGTTGTGTACAATTTTCCACTGTTCGCTGCTATTGTCTTCTGACTACTTTTGCTCCAAAATAAGACTTTTCACTAACATAAATTTTGCCAAAGTTTAACTTTCTTGAATTAGCAATCTACTGACTACTATGCCAGACTTAAGTTTCCATAATGCTATATTAGGATTTTAAATCCATTAATGCCATTTCTACTTGTTCAAACAGAGGTATTTTGATTAAATAAATAGCTTTACTTCTCAATTTAATTTTTAGATTCTTATTTATTAGATTTATCATAACCTTTCTGTCAGGGCTATATGGTTTTGTAGCACATGATCCCACAGGGCTAAATTGTGACAAGCAAAGAAACCAAAAGTGCAGTTTACTTTAATTCTGTCTGTATTTTAATTTGGCAGGCAGCCTTTTGTATATTTAATTTTGAAATACCTCTTAAATGAGTGGTTGACCATCATACTGTCTGTTTTTGTCCATCCAGCATGTACAATGGAATTGTATTTAAAGCCGTTTTCGGGTTCAAAATCATTCATTGGTACCTCCATTAACACTTTCCCAGCTCGATATACTTTAAAATTAAATTGCCTTCATCATTATGATCAGCCAGTATTTGCCAAACAAATAAACATGAACCACAATGGGACTTGGCCATTTTGGGTCTTCTAGACAGCCCGTATTATAAATGCGCGCTTGTAAAACTTCCTTGATGCACTTAGATTCAACTATGACAGAATGCTTGTTCCAGGGCCCAATATGCCACTCACATTTAGTTTAACAACCATTCATGTCAAGCTGAAGCAACCAGATGTGTAAATAGTTATGCAAAAATACACATCACAACAAGTGCTACAATATTTCTACTGCTCTGGTGGCCTAGTGGTTAGAGCATCCGCCTCGGATGCGGGAGGTCATGGGTTCGAACCCTGGCCGAGTCATACCAAAGACTAAAAAATGGTACTAACAGTTGCCTCGCTTGGCGCTCAGCATTAAGAGGTTAGTGTAAGGATTGGTTGGTCTGGTATCAGGATAATGTGACTGGGTGGGACATCATGCTACATGTCTGCGGCATGATGCCCCAGTGCTAGACATCACTATAAACTGTCACACTGCAGACATCGTAGCGATATGACTGAAAAATTGTTAAAGTTACGTTAAAAAATCTAAATCACACAATATTTCTACCAGCTTAACTTTTATCATGACAAGCACTTTAAGGGTGAACAACTGAATAAAACCGTATACTGTGCAGAGTACATTTTCATATCTGTGACTTGAAACTAATTTGCAGGAGTTCTCATGCATCACTGCTTTCCAACTACACAAACTCATATAAATTTTGCACCAATCACGTGACTGCACACCCTAGGAGCATCTCTTCAAATATGACATCATAATTAGTGTTTCAGCAAAAGTCCAATGTTGATATGACCATCCATTTAAGTGGGGTGGTGATATCAAGATTTTCAAGATGGCTGCTGTGTTGGCCATATTGGATGTCCAGTAGGCACAATTTTAATTTAGACATGATATGAAATCTTCTTGAGTAAACCACTTGATGATATGACTTTTCATTCAGGATTTGTCGCTATAATAAGATTTTCAAGATGGCTGCCCTTTTGTCCATGCTGGATGTAAGATCTGCACCATTTTCAGTTTGGACCATCTAGACATCATAAAAAGTTTTTAAACTTAAAATCCTATGTTGATACCACTATCCATTCAGATGGTGTAGTGACAAGAAGATTTTCAAAATGGATGCTGTGGTGGCAATACTGGAGGTGTGAGCAGCACCATTTTCATTCAGGACCAACTAGACCTTGGGATGAACCTGTGCGTCAATTCTCATGGCAATCCTCCAAGACGTTTAAAAGGAGTAGTAGTAACAAATTTGTGCTAATGGACAGTTGTATGTCAACTGACTGATGTCGGGTGACAAACTGACCATCCCATAGCTCTTCAGTGGAGCTAAAAGTGACCAATAGTTTCTTTATATAGACAAACTGGAATGCATGAGAAGTTCACTACTGGTGCAATATTATTGACTAGGGAGTGTGCTCCTGGTGCACTATGCCGTTGATTCCAAGATTAAACAACATCCATGAGAAATGTATTACGTGTCAATACACATTCTTTAGACTTGGCTGCTACGTTCTTCATATTTTCTTGTCTGTCATACCTATCTGTGGAACAAAATAACCTGTATTCAGCAGCAAGAAGATATTTCTGTGAAATAAAATACAAACTTTCTTGACAAGTCCTGTACTTTCAACAACAAAGGCATCAAAATATCTCACATGTTAAACAATTTCTCTTTGAAAATGTGTTCCACTCAAAAACAGAAAATACTCACCAGCAAGAGTTGGCAATAATTCTCAGAGTGTAAATCCTTGGGAATAAAGAATCAATTTTACAAGAGGGTTCCTGCAATCGCCAGAACCAGTTCTTCAAATGAGAGTTTATCTGAGTATCATACTAAATAAGCCTGCACAAACTGATGGCATGGCTGACAGAGTGAAATCTTGAGCTTCTACTCTTCCCTATACCAAAGCAGGAATGTAAGAGGTTTCTGTAAGAGTTGATAGGCTAGAGTTACACTTTCACACAGCCTTGTCTTAGTTACCACAGCATATATATGAATGGACTTGCAAGAGAAGACATGTACTTTGTATTAGGTCCCAAGGCTGCGTTACTAACAATATAGCTGCTAAAAAAACAGGCTCAATGTGCCTGACAGTTTGTCAGTTTTATCACATGCACAAAAGTTCCCAAATCTCCAGACTCTTAAGCAAGAATCTAAGAACCAATTAGCCAATGGACATTTAATACCAATGCAGAGAACTAATTAACCACTGGACATTTAATGCCAATGCCAAGAACTAATTAACCACTGGACATTTAATGCCAATGCCAAGAACTAATTAACCACTGGACATTTAATACCAATGTTATGAACCCATTAACCACAGGACATTTAATACCAATGCTATGAAGCAATTAACCACTGAACATTTAGTACAAATGCTGAGAACCAATTAACCATCAGTTGTGTGTGTGTGTGTGTGTGTGTGTGTGTGTGTGTACAGTAGAAAAAAAAAGATGAGTATAATTATAATTTATATAGCCTAGATATCAAATGTCAGAATATCCATTAACCTATTAATGCCATTTTTCAGCATTTGACAGGCAGCAGGCTATACATCATGTCAATATCTGATGGAGGAAGATCCCCAACAGACCTCAGTAAGAACCACCAACCCATGGGAAACTAGAGGCAAGCTTTCTGTTGATCCAAGACTTAAACTCATGTGGACAGACGTGCGATGTGCAACTTATCTCTAAAGGAAAGAACATTAGACCACTTGGCCACCCAGGGTCCCTCCTGTTTAATTAATATATTGCAAAAAAAACTGACTCAATTTGTGAAGCCAGATTATCATTCTAAGAAAATTTAACTTTGTAACTGAGAAGTTGTTCAGTGAAATTCAAATTTACCATTTTACAAAAATATTTCTTGAATCTTTCACCATGGGATATACATGTACATTTAAAGTGTCAACCATATTATCATCACAATTACAGCAATGTTACTCATGGTATTCATGTTTAAAGTCAAACATCGCCCATCATAATATATTTGGACAGAAAGAAATGTTTTTTGCAAACCTTGTTTTGCTAAAGCCAATCAGAAATAAATAAGATAGTTACAAAACAGTAATTGCATAATTTGAGGAGAGTATTCAGAGAAATTCAAGGACAAAGGAATGTTTTGTCAAAAGGTAAATGGAGACTTTACAGGGGAACAAGTTTCCTGCATAATGCACAAACAGAAACAGCAAAATATCCAGTTGTGCTGTTCTTCCTATGGATTGTTCTAATGTCAACTGAGATTAATTGGAAGCTCTCTTTTACCTCAATGATTTTCTATGCCAATTAGATGCCTGCAAAGCTAGTGAAGGGAAAAACACTCCTACTGCATAACAATAATGCCTCAATGCTTTATTAGAAGCCTTAAAACAGGCAGCCAACAAATGTAACAAAATTAATTCTTCAACAGCCAAAGTGCCTTTGATTAAATTCATGAGACACCAAAGATCATATTCCATTATTTCCAATCTGTCCATATCAGCACACAAAACTGAACTTGTATTTTAAATGCTTCAGTGAGAAATTACATGCCTTGTGCTTCAGTGAGAAATTAGATGCCTTGCTTTTCAATTGCAGACATAAAGACACAAGATTTAAAGTTTACAAAAGCTCCAGGATGTTGTGCAACTTAGCAAATTCAACTTTTATTAAGTATTATGCCAAAAATTTGATAGGTAACTATAAGAATTTTTAGTTCAAAGTTGTTCTCCAGTATCTTTAAAAAAAATAGTTTGTGTTCAATGTTCCAAATTACATGTTCAAAACTATCTTTTCTACTTACAACTAGGCTACTGAACAAAGAAAAGCAACTAAATGCTGCTAGTGTTAGTGTGGGTGGGGTGGGTGCATCCCAACTTTTGAGCTTTAGTTCTTCCCTGCATTATATGGTGGCAGCAGTGGGATGAAGATTTTGAAATTCAGTATTGTGCAAGTCTGCATGATCATATGCACTGGAGATACAATGACATATCTCAAACAGGTGGCATTATGTTACATGAACTGGCCATCAGAAATGAGCTGAAAAACTGATCTCTAGTAATTTAAAATACTCAGAGGTCTCAGGTTTGAGCCATAGTCTTGCTTTCCATATTTTACAAAATATCTAACTGAAAACTGAAATTCCAAGTAAGAGATCTGTGAAAGACTCTAAAATGTTATAGTAACATACAGTTCATTTTCTTGCAGATCAATTTAAACCTGCATTACATCGAAGATAAACTAAAATTTAACAAGATACTGATGTGTCACAATTTAATAGCTCTCATACGGAACTTTGTTCATATAACCACTGGATAAAATGAAATAAAAGATGCATACATAAAATGGCATTTTGTTCATATAACCACTGGATAAAATGAAATAAAAGATGCATACATAAAATGGCATTGGTGTTTATTACCAGGTTGGTGGAAAGACTGCATCTGATATGACATACGTGGGACATGTTGAGGCTGTCAGATCAAGATGCATTCATTTGCCATGTGCAAAGCATTCTTTCCAGGGCTCTGGTTGGCCGAGTGATCTAGAGCGCTTGCCTTTACTGATCACTGCCATCTCATCTGTTTGTGTGGTTCAAGTCTTGGTCTCTGCCAATGTGGGTATGTGAGAAAGCTGCCAGCATCTTCCCATGAGTCAGTGGATCTTACTTGGGTTTTCCCAGGTTCTTCCTCCACCAATTATACTGGCCATCATATTAGCCTATCCTGCACTGAGAAATGATGTATACCAAAAAAAACCTACAAGTTCTTTTCCCCCTACTTGGAACAAAAGATGAACAGTGTTTTGAATTTATTAGTTACCTTTTTTCACATTTTCCAAATAATTTTAGTGACACACTGTGAATAGGATTCTAAATAAAACTGGAATTTATAAGTTTACTTTGATGCACCAAGAATATCTACATACAGACATAAATGAAAACATCGAACTAGTTCAAGTCTGGGTGTGTGATACAGAAATACAGATTGAACAAACACCAGATCAACCATGAAACGGGCAAATAAAAACTAATTTGAACATGAGATTTACTAAGTGGTTAAACAGCTCAACATCAGCAACATTATACAGTGTAGTTTAACATCAGAAACATTATATCATGTACTGACAACAGCACATGATGAACAATATCATTTTGACAGTGAAACTGGTGCATGAAAATCTACTCTGTTCTGTAATTTTTTTTACATGTTTTGCCATATGTACAATTAATTACAGCTAATAGAAGGGTAGCTTTTCTTAGGCACCAAAAATACAAATGAAAGTTCTTTGTACCAAAAATTACAGGAGAGGAAATAATTATTTCTATGGTCTAATGGGTACAAAATGACAACAAAGGTCACAAAATCTCACGTCAGTGTAACTTTTACTGCAGATCCCTATTTAAAAATGTATGTAAAGCATTTAAGAAAATTTAAAAAAAAATTAAGACCATTACAGAATTCAGATAATGTTTCTCTGAATAACTGTAAAGAATCTAGGAAATAACATAAACATGCATGCAGATTGGAGAGTCACATTTTTGATACTTTAAAATTTAAACAAAATCCATCAGCATCTGAATAATCAGTATGCATGAATTGTAAAATATAAACATCCCCCACCCCCCACCATTATATTATATGCTTTTGGTATAGAATGGACAAATCAATATATGAGGTATTATCACACCAGTAAAACTGTTACTTTAAAGTCATCCTGAAATAAACAGCCTAATGAAAAAGAAACAATTCCTTACTATTGAAAATTTCCTAAGATGCTAGTTGCAGCGTCTTTGAATGGATCCACTAGCTTCAGAGATGGATACTAACTTCATTGACGTCTTGCAGTAATTTACACAATACAAAGTGCAACATGAAAATGCTTGTTATCCAGCACAAGGTTTCTTGGCTAAATCATATTATACAGCCGCACAAATCTGTTAATTTTCTGTGCAGTCGATATCCATTCTGTAACATCATTTATATGTCTTTTATGACTCATGGCACTTTTGTATAATTTTCTCCTGACAATTCTGCAGACTGTGTCATCTGATCATTATGGCTTTTTGGGTAGATTACAGTGCTTCAAAAATTATGACACTGGAAGCTGACGAATTGATGCCAGAGATTGGGTCTATTGATTAGTTGGTGTACAAATACCAGTCTGTTGTTAACAATTAAACCTGGACAATCACAGTGCAATGTTAAAACATGATCATTGTAGAATTCATTGTCTGACCCAACACATCTCGCATTTGTTTGCAGATATTGATGAAAATCACAAATCTTTATTGATAATACCCTAATGATTCCTCATCTTCATGAACACCTATATAAAATCCACATACACATTTTATGCAAATGAGATATGATGATGAGGCTGTTTTGATTTAATGTGCACTCACAATCATGAAAAGAAATAACCAAGATAAATAATTAAAAAAGAGAGAGAGAGAGAGAGAGAGAGAGAGAGAGAGAGAGAGAGAGAGAGAAAGTAGTGCATGTTGAATAAAATCAATAGAAGCCACAAATGATGTACATGTAGTCATACAATGGATGAAAGAAACAGCCATGTACACAGATATACACAAAGGATCAATACCTATTTGACATTCTTTTTATCACATAGTTTTTATTTCAGTGGAAATTATTTAGACAGAAAGAAGAATGAATAATTTTGTTCATTCTGACAGTTACTGCACCTTTCATTCATTGCTTGTAAAAAAAAATAGTCCCAAACAAAGCTGAACTAGTAAAAGTAGATTATACCTTTTTTTACGAAATATAAATCAAACAACAAGCATCCATCTGAATAAACAGAACATTTTACAACTGTAACAACAAAATCATTTTTCAACACAATGTTCAACGTGTGTGAAGCCACATTGCTTGATACAGTACACAGCAGGCCTAGAGTTTACCCTAAAATGTAACTTTCACAACTAAAATTTATATTCTTGTGATATTGATGTGAAAAAGATGATTACCAATGCAGAAATTCCCATTTTTACTGTAATGCATTTGTGACTAGATATTTGCGCACTTTGATTTGGAACAGTAGGCTGTATAGAAGATGCAAACAAATTTCTTTCTGAGTCTGATTTGCATCACATATTTACACAGTTACTGTGTAAATATGCTGTGATTGGATACAGTTCCGTGAGATCAGTTTACGTCAACATATTAATCTGTGAACAAAGGTGAGTTTATTTACTTCTTTAAGTCAACATTTAAACCACGCTTGTATATAGGGTGGATTCTATGTTACAGATATACCGTTCCCCTCTTCATCATGTTTTAAATTCAGTATGTGCCTGCAAACAATCACAAAATAAATAGCCAATTACAATGAGAGAGAGAGAGAGAGAGAGAGAGAGAGAGAGAGAGAGAGAGAGAGAGAGAGAGGGGGAGAGAGAGAATAATACATGCCAGATGAAATCATTTAAGACGTTTGAATATACCAATGATGTGGGCAGATGATACATGAGGCTGTTTAGTTTTATTGTGTGCTCAAATACAATTACAGAATTAAATCATCCAGTTACATTATTGTGAGAGCAAGATTAGTGTGTATGATGAAATCAATATAAGATCAGCGGCACAAACAACCAATGTCGGTAGATGATGGAAGATGCTACTGTGATTTGATGCAGCTTGCAAAACATCATGACATCAATTAACCCAGTTACAGAGAGAGAGAGAGAGAGAGAGGGAGAATGTGTTGTTGTTGTAGGGTTTAATGCCATTTTTCAGCACAAGATAGGCTATACATGGCGGCCAGTATAAATGGTGGAGGAAGAACCCAGGAAAACCCCGGAAAGAACCACTGACCCTGAAAGTGTGGCCAGGGGAGGAGAAGTGTTCTGCGACCGGGCTTCTGTACAGCTTCTTTGTAATCCAATCAGATCTATGAAGGTTGATCCTTTTGTGTAGCTTTTCATTTTCTCTGACATACTGAAGGCTACAGATCTTACATGTGATGAGATAAATTACATTCTCTGTTTTGCACGTTTTGTTTGGACCATGTATGTTTAGTTTTTCTCTAGTCACTGTGCTAGAAAATGTCCTGGTCTCTATCATATGTTGATAGGTTTTGGCCACACCTTCAGTGATATAACGCTTATCGCAATTGCTCACAACCCTGACTGGAGTTCCGAAACCAGGAAAGAAAAGGAATCTTACTGGATACGCCGCCTTAGAACATTGAAACCAAGCGGTTTAAACCAAGAAGGTTAGAAAAAGACAGCCATGCACAAATGAAATTAATTTTTGCAGCCGACACATTTTCTTTTAAATAATTCTCTAAATCTGCTTAATAGCCTATAACTACTACTATGACAATGAAATATCTGGGATATAATTTGCACTTATATAAATTTACATAAAACAACAGATGTTGTTTTGGCTCATCGATTTCTAGGTCAATAAAATATTTTCCAGCGTCTGCAACAAGCTGAAATAAACTAGTTGAAACATAATAAATTTAAAGGTTTAATTCCTGTAGAAACAGCCATGTAAAGTTTTGCAAACACAATGGTTTTTGTGTTTTATTTGATTGTCTTATCTATGTTTTGTATTTGCCTTTGAAAAAGACTCATTAAGAGTCAAAAGCACTCAGGCTAGTTAGATAAACCTCTCCCTCAATAACTTGCACACATTGGGGTCCAAAAACACAGACCGCACTATAAGTGAGGGTGCGAGTTACCGAGGGACCTCCAAAAACCCCGCTAGACATCCAGAAAACCGCTGGGTTGGAGGGGGGGGGGAACTGGGCTGTTTAATGGCTGAATCCTTGTTTTATAATCGGGTCAAGAAAAATTGTCAATAAAGCACTTTTTCCGATGAAGTTGTTCGTTATTATCTATGTATCACATTTATTTTCAAAATGTCCAACATCTGAAAGATCGATAACATGATTGCAACTGGTTTCAACAACCAAACACGGTATGCGAAAACATTCGTGTATTACGTCACTGCTTTTTGTTTTGTTCATTAGCCAGGTTCCCGGAGTGATATATAATAGTATTTCACGAAACTAGGAGTCTACAAAGCAGGGAACCAGACTAACTGTTGATACACTACCAAACAAGATTCCTTTTTATCAAAAACATGTAACATTTATTTTGTGAGACAATCATCTACACTGAAACTCAATTTTTATATTTTTCAATTAGTAAAATATTCATGCTGTGATTTCATTGCAAAAGTAATTGTGAAACTTCTTATTATGCTTGAAGATATCTCTATGTGCGAATTCAAGAATTCTCTGAAACTCGTTTTTCCCACAACAATCCGTATCTGTGAAACAAAGCTCTTTAGTTTACGAAGTACTCATTTTGCTTGGTTGCCTTGCTATCTCTAATCAGATTTATGATTGAGTAGGTTAATTTAAGGTAGTTTAATTAGATATATACACAATAAAATGTATCACCGTGTTCAATTGATCAACTGAAACGAGTTACCCGACATACAACCAGTGCCACTGGTTCTTAAGAATGTAGGACAGTGTATCCCCCAGGGGTGTAAAACTGGGCAAAAAAAGAACCTTGGTGTCAGAACTGGGGACTCAAATTAAAAATGTGGGGGTCAAAAATGTACTGACAAATTTTCATTTGACCCGTACTTTTTCAACTTGAAATAGGATATTGCAACTTGCACAACATACTCTCTCTCTCTCTAAAAATACAAATAAACCAACACATACAATTAACACACAAATGCATTTATATGTTCATTTTCCTTTTAGTTTAAATTCGAACTTTTAACAGTCTCCTTATAATCTTTTTGTAGCAATATTATAGACCAACACATTACATATAAGCCAATACAAAACGCCAAATAAATCTTTTTAACCATATTACAGTTAATTTACTGCCTGTGATAACATGTGTACTATCATCGGTTTCATTGTACTTCGTCCTAAAACACATTTATCCAAAAATCAAAGAGGCTAATGATTCATCTTCTCCTTAATAAGTTACACTTGAACTTTTAGATCTTTCTTTTATTGCAGCAAAGTTAAAAAGCAACAAAATCTACAATGACCCCTGACTTTGTAATCCAAGTAATGGATTTGTCTCTGCAAGTTTATTGATTTCTTTGTTCTGAAAGGATGTCTTGGGTGATAATGTGTTCTACAGATATCTTGTAGCGAACAAGGGCAGATTTTGTAAAATTCTTAAACCCTGTCACGAAAGGATTATTCACTTTTGCAGTCTTTGCAATCATGCAATCAGAAGTCACACCGGTAATCCCAATGGACAAGCCATATTCCAGTCAAGGGAATTATTTTCTCCATTTTTTACATTAAAGTCAGATCCACAGTTAGTCTTTTGTGTTCTGCTTTTTTCACTTTCGTGGCTAATGATTCTTAGTGCATGCCGTTTTAATCTGCAGATCACTTTCTAGAGCAACAAGCATTGAGGTTAAACATCTGGATGACATCTTACTGAACTCAACGGAAATCGCGTGACAGCCACGAGATTAGAGGAAGCTACTCTGTCATAACAATGCCTATGCTAGTTTGGTTCTCTGTTTCATACGCTCCGTATAGCAGAGTGCAACGCAGGGAGAATATGAAACAGGGAAGCAGACTGCCTATGCTCGAAGTATACATGATGCCATCCCTCAGCCAAAGCATCGGATATTAAATAAATCCTGATTGCATTTTGTAAATCCTTTGCATCAACAAAACGTGTGTGTCAATTTTTTCCAGCGTGTGTCCCTGATGCACAAATGTGCGTAAAGGGAAACACTGTGGGATTTGTATGCCTTTTGACTTTTTTTCAATTCCACCTGCTTTATTTGATTCAGAAGATGTAATTACCATGATAATAGGAAAGGAGGCCCTCTCCTCATTTAGTGCAACAATACAACAAATGCTTCTGCTAGTCCAATAGCAAAACATGGTGGGCACTTAATTAGGTTCTCAGCGAAACGCTCGTGGACATAGCTGTTACAGTAGATTGACACATTTTACGTTTACTTACAAGAGGACACATTGCATTTATGATGATTACACTTAAAAGTAACTAAAAGATAGAACTAGAACACGAATTTCAATTGATAAATTTTTTTATTTAATTGGTATTTATTTATTAAAGTACTGCCTCCACTTGGCATAAGTGACATTTTCATTGATCAAAATGTCCTCGAATATTGTTAATTGCGGTTTACTAAAAATGTCGTTTGAAAAGAAAATGTAACAAGTAACAATGTAAGAAAATTATATGACTTCTTATTAAAGTTGATATTTCATAATGTTGATTACATTTCCAGGTCCTATCTTCCATTTTCGACGATAAAACGAGCGATATATCAAGTTTCCGTTACCAATTTCGATCGCGATTTTCTTCAAGTTCAACCAATAGGGATCAATTTTTGTTTTTTTCTGGTTTAAAAATTGGGATCCATGCCTGACCCTGTGTTATAAGCGGGTTCGCAAGTTATCAGGGCGCGAGTTATCGAGGGAGTGGTATATTAGTTTTGCACTGTTCGTTGTCAGTTTATTGCATATATATATATATATATATATATATATATATATATATATATATATATATCATGGATATACAATGTATCTGACTGACAATGCCAGATAGGGACTTAATATACATGTGTGTGGTAAGCAATTTCAGCAGCAACATTTACAGCAGTAAGCAATTTTAGCAGTAATAATGTTTCTGTGAAGCAGTATACATGTACAAGTATAAATGCTGTTCTTTCATCACTGTATGTCAAGCAATATTCTTTCTATATTTCATCACAAACAATGCTGAACACAAACATTTGTAATCAAAGATCAAAATTTTCTTTATTCTAACTACACCAAATAGACCAGACATTGATGGAAAGACGTGTAACATTAGGGTTGATTTTCTTCCATAATGTGACTTGCATACTGAATGGAAATAAACTTTGTTATTTCAAAGCAAGATGTACTGATATCAACAACTCAGTTTCTTACATTCCTACAGAACTTGTTCGGTTTCGCCACTGTTGGTGACTGTATATTAAATAGAAACATTCTTTTCCATCACCTACCTACATAATTTGTTTGTGGTTTTTTATTGATTTCATCCAGTGTGTATTAATCTCTCTCTCTCTCTCTCTCTCTCTCTCTCTCTCCAATTTTCACTCATAGTTAAAAAACAGTTACTTCGAAAGGATGCCGAAAAATGGTGGCTTATATATTGTTTGTACATATGTATTATTGCCTATATATATAATTATTTAAAAAGAGTTCCTTGAAGGACCCATGGTCTACTGGACAAAATGAATTCACAGGAATTCAAGATAAGACCATTACTTTTTTAAAATTTCAAAGTGTTGAAACCATCCCTGAAACCAACTCCACATATTCTTCATTTATAACAAGATTTTCCAGTGCACATACTGGATGTCAGATTGGCAACATTTTCATGTAGGAAAATGTAGACATCATTAAAAATCTTGAGGTGAAAACCCCATGACATAATGATCATCCATTCAATAAGAGTAGTGACCACAAGATTTTCATTTAAGGAGCAACTAGGTATTATAAGAAGTCTACTGGTGAAAACCCCATGTTGATATAGATATCAATTTGGAAGGAGTAGAGGTAACAATCTTTTTAAGACGGTCATGTTGAGGGTTAGTCATTTTAATGTAGTTCCAGCTCTTCTGATGAAAACCCCATGTCAAAATGACTTTTCATTTAAGAGGAGCTGCAAAAAATATGATTTTCAAGTTGGCCACATTATGGCATTATGACCAAGGGGATTCTTAGTACATATGACAAAAAGATTTTTAGTGTGGTAAAAAGTAAAATATATAGCAGTACCAATACCAGGTTTCTAACTAGTAATATGTTGGGTGTGTGAATATGGGAATTCCAGAGACAGATGTGAGGGAAGCAATGATAACTCTGGGTAACTAGGTCAGCATCATAGAAACTTATGTAAGTTGGGTGTAAGAACATATCAATAGCAAGTCAAGTTTCTGGGTTTCAGGAAGGCTTTGACAAATCTGGGTAAACAGGTCGGCATCATCACATATCTGGATAATTGGGTCATATTCCTGCTGTTTCAGCACCATTTAGTTATGGTATGATCTGGGGGAATGGAGCTGTCATTCGTCTAGTAATGGTTAGCCAATAATATTCTGAATGTGGGGAAAGTGTGTAGGATTATGATATGTGTATATAGATTGATACAAGATACAGTGTGGAGTAGAAAGCAGAATGCAGAAAGACACAAAGCAGAAAGAAAAGCAGAAGGAGGGCAGAGAAAGAAAAAGGGACAGTAGTTATAAGATGTAGTTGGAAATAAGAATTAGACAGAGATATACAAGATGGGGAGTTATGAGAAAGGATACCTAATTGACATAATGGAGTGATAGATATTCTGAGTGGACAAATATAGTAAGAAACAATGTAGATAAACATTAGTGTAGAATCTGGAGAGGTGGAGAGAACTAGTGTGTATTTTGGATATAAACAGTAGATTACAATATGACTTAGTGTTTTAATTAGTATACCACTGGTCCCCGCCTCACCCCAAAGTCAACAGAAAGACCCAATAGGTCAGACGGACCACACCTAATAGGCCAGATGGACCGCACCTAATAGGTCAGATGGACCACACCTAATGGGTCAGATGGACTGCACCTAATGGGTCAGATGGACCGCATCTAATGGGTCAAATGGACCGCACCTAATAGGTCAGACGGACCGCACTTAATGAGTCAGAGCATTAACAAGCTTAGATGTACAACACAATTTCAAGTGACTCATACATTTGTGAAACAGAATACACACTGCAAGCTTTAACAGCAAATTTCTTCTGTGACAAAGTACAAACCATCAGAGATAAACTTGACAACACAATTTCAATTGACTCATCATCACCAATTTCAGCGGCAACCGTTAGCCGCATTTGAACCTGTCTCTAAGGATTTGGTACATACATTTGTGATAAAGAGTGCTGCAAAGTCATGTCAACTTGATCCAAATCTGACATCACTGCTGCTTGAGTGCTTAGATTCAATATTGCCTCAATAACCAATGTTACCAATACTTATCTCTCATCTGGGCAATTTCTGTCAATTTTCCAAACCACCATTGTAAAGCCTTCACTGAAGAAATGGACATTTGACCCAAAAGATTTAAAGAACCACTGCCATGTTTCTAACCTCTCATTCATTTAAAAAATCTTAGAAAAAAGGTCCAAGTCTGAATCTCATCTGAATTAAAATATTCTTTTTAACACTGTACAGTCTGCATATAACCCTCACCACAGGATTGAAACTGCCTTTCTGAGAGTAGTTAATGACCTTCTCTCTGCTTTGGATAGCGGAAAGATTACAATCCTCACCCTCCTTGACTTGTCTGTGAAATCTGACACAACAGACCATGATATATTACTACACCATCTCCAGCCTGTATTTCGTATTCATGATACAGTCTTAGTATAGTTCAAGTTCTACTAAGTCAACAGGACACACACTGTATCTGTAAACGGAAAATATTCCAGCCCAGTTGATGAATGTTTTGTTGTTCCACAAGGATCTGTTCTCGGCACCATACTCATAATTCTATACACTTAGCTGTTATCAAGTGTCATAGATCGACATCCGGTGTCTCGCCTATTGTATGCTGATGATACTCAAATATACAAATTTAGCTGCCCAACTGAAGCCGAGGCTACCATCCAAGGTGTAGAGAGGTGCATTTCCGATGTTAAGTCATGGATGACATGTAACAAGCTGCAGATGAATGGTGATAACACTAAAGCCGTTCTGATGACCAGGCAAAGACTTTCTCATTCACATCCTTTACCTCAAACAACAAGTATCAGCATTACCAACATTAAATTTACACAGTATGAAACCTAGGTGTCACTCTCGACAAAACACTCTCCTTACACCAACATGTAATGAATGTATGCAAGGTTGCATATCTGGAACTAAGACACATCAGCTTCATTCATGATTTTCTTTTGGTTGATGCCACTAAAACAGTTGTATGTTCCTTAGTACTTTAAAGACTTGACTATTGCAATTCACTTCTATCTGGTTCATCTCAGAATCTACTATGGAAACTTCAAAAAGTTCAAAACATCAGCTGCTTGGATCATCCTTAGAGTACAAAGAACTGAGTACACCTCTCCCTGTTCTGTAATTTTCACTGGCAAATTGATTTGATCCTGCATCAAACACAAAATCTGTTCACAATGCTACATTTCACTGAATGGCTCCAGTCCAATATAACTATCTGATCCCAAACATGTACACACAATCTAGAAACTTATGCTCCTCTTCCGCCTCTTGCATTCTCATAGTTCCCACTGTTAAAATGAAGTCACATGTATGTTCTTTTGTGTACCAGGGCCCAATTACATGGAATAAATTGCCCATAGATCTAAGACACAAGGACAATGTCATCTCATTCAAGAGTGGTCTTAAAACTCACTTATTCTGAATACAAGAACAGACTTAAAGACTTAATAATGTTTATTTCCTTAATTATCGTCAGCATTTTTTTTGTTTGTAATTTCATGGTGTCTGTTTTTGTAATCTTGTCATTGTATATGTTTTTATGTGATCTGAAATTCTAAAGCACTTAGAGTTTCTAAAGATTAGGTGCTGTGCTAAATCCACATTATTATTATTATTATTATTATTATTATTAATATGTCAGAAAAGTACCATTTTGAATTTTGGATCAGAAAAACATTATAAGAAGTCTTATAGTAAAAGTTTTTTCAATTTATATGGGAATCCTTTCCTGTTAAACAATATAGCATCATAATATCTTAGACCCCAGCAAGGAAATTCAGCAGAATGCACCATAATTAGATCTGTCAATATAAATGACATTGATCCACTACTGAATTGTCATCTGTCATTTATCCAAATTTCATGTTTCTCTGACACTTGTCAGACTGATGAAATTTGGATTTCTTACACAACAAATTTGTCTGAGGCTTGGCAGTTATGAAGAGAATATATATTATGTATAAAAATAAACCACAATGGTTTGTTTTAATTCTACTTAAAAATGCATGACTTTATGGTATTTGTCAACATTTTTCACAGAAGAATGCTAAATCACAAGATACATATTGTACATAATTTTTTTGCCATATATACAATCAAATAGGATTGAGGTACAAATTTCTTTGAATGAGAGACTATAATGGAACTAACTGCATGTTTTATTGTATTGATATTTTTGGATACATATGAGTACTTACAATGTGGAAAAAAAATTATTATTATTACAAAAATTGCCCCCAAAAATCCTAGACTGGTACTGAAAATTGAACTGTGCAGAGAAACTGCAATATGTTGTAAAATGTAATATTCTCCAACTAAAAATGAAATGAAATGCAATAATGATTTATTACAACAAACAGCATGGCATAGAAGGGAAATAACTCTTCCAGGGTTATTTCTCAAAACACAACTCTACCCAGGAAAAATCCTGTTGTTGTTGTTGTTGTTATAGGGTTTAACGCCATTTTTCAGCACAAGATAGGCTATACATGGCGGCCAGTATTAATGGTGGAGGAAGAACCCTGGAAAATCCCAGGAAGAACCACCGACCCACGAGAAGCTACTGGCAGGCTTTCTCACATACCCACGTTAGCCGAGCCTGGACTCGAACTCACGCAGACAGAGGTGAGATGGCAGTGATCCGTAACGGTCAACGCTTTAGACCACTCGGCCACTTGGGGCCCCGGAAAAATCCTGAAAAGCTGGGTAAAATTTATCTTTTTCCCCACAACCTTATCTTCGATTTCTTTTAAACCATTATGCAAATAACAATGGACATGGTTAACTTTTGTCTTTAAAAAAACCCAACTCATATAGTCTATTTTGTTGGATATCTTTGGCTAATATATTATTCATAGTATTACATACACAGCCAAACCTAATCTAATGATTACCTGCATGTAGTAAACACATGGCCATGAATGTAAAAAAATTTTAGTACCATCAAAATTTCCAAAAAGTGTGCCAGCATATAAGAACCACCTGCTAAATGTGACTAGCAACTGCTATTTTTTGGACCACTGACTAAAACCTAATCTGTACAGAATGACCAACCGTCTAGAAGAATTGCATTTGTGTGGTCCCCTGAGCAGTCATTACATGCAGACTTGACTGAACTCAGTGACACATGCCATTTTCTTAAAGTATTGTCAGGATAACTGGTGACAGGAGATGTACTGCTTGGACAGATGTACTACCGTGACAGACCCCTCCACCTACAGGCCCATGTAGGATGATTATTGCTCACCTAACAAGTCTTAAAGGTAAATGAAGCAGTAATAAGCTAATGTTCATCAATATACAATGGCAGTGTAATATTTTTTATGATGGTATACTGTATCAATATGCATTGGCAGTGTGATATTTTCTGTGACAGTATACATTATCAATAAGCATGGGTAGTGTGATATTTTCTGTGATGATATACTGCATCAAAATGCATTGGAGTGTGATATTTTCTGTGACAATATACTGTATCAATATACATTAGCGCTTTGATATTTTCTGTCATGATATACTGCATCAATATGCATTGGCAGTGTGGTGTTTTCTGTGACAACATACTGTATTAATATGCATTGGCAGTGAGATATTTTCTGTGAAAATATACTGTATCAATACACATTGGCAGTGTAATATTTTTTGTCACAATATACTGCATAAATATGCATTGGCAGTGTGATACTTTCTGTGAAAATATAAATTATCAATATGCATTGGCAGTGTCATATTTTCTGTGATGATAAAATATTTATCAATATGCACTGGCAGTGTGATACTTTCTATGAAAATATACTGTATCAATATGCATTGGCAGTGTGAGGATCATTGATTGAAACTGGTCATATTTTATAAGGTTACCCATGTATCTACATCAGCAGAACTAGTCACAGTACATGTATTGGCAACTTTCATAACAATATCAAGGTGTTCATGCAATGACTATCATATCTGGTATGATACAGTCTGGTAGTTTTGATGAGAACGTCATTCTATGAAAGATTTCTAATGTTAACATGGACCCCTCTTGAATGGCCTCCCGACCAGCAGCCACTCACCTTTTATGACCAGAATCCCTTGGCACTAATTAGTTTGCTTTCAGGAGGACCCTAATTGGTTGACAACCCCTCAAATGTGGCCAGCATAGTAGTGCAAAAAATATAAATTCATCCCTCACAAGCAGACATAACAGGCTTTACAAATGGAAATTGACAAACATTTGTTAATTTTGAATTTTAATACACTGATATTTGTTCCAACATACCAATAAAGTACCTAACTTCAATTCTTATAAAGTAATCCAATTATCATTAATGCTACATGTTCCTTTCATATTAGGTTTTGTCACTTTTGAAAATTCCTGGCCATTACTACCATCAGTAATTATCAAGATCATATACCAGTAAGCAAACTGCTGTGAAGCATGTCATTGTTCAGCTCAAGTCAGTGTGACATCCAGTCATTATAAAGTAAAAATGGTATGTTAGCCATCGTGACTTAATCCCTCTTAGATCGTATAACATGCATATAAAAGGGTACCAGACTTAAACTAGTTGATCACATGACAAGCTAGCTTCCTTTGGAAACAAAGACCATTTCATGTAATGGCTAACATTAGTTTCGCAGTGGTATAGTTCCCAATGATGGAATAAGTTTTTGTGAAAATGTTGTCAGGCATTTTCAGTTTAGATAAAAGAAAGCAATCTGATTAAATGAAAAGATGGTGAGTCCTTTGATCACTTCAGAGAAATCTGATGTCAGAATGATTAAACTAAACATAACAATCATATAGTCTGCAGCAGTGGGAAAAAGGAAACCATGGACAAATAAAAAATATTTAGAGCCAGATTCTTCTATTCTGATTTTACTGGTAGAATTTGATGATTATTCCTAAATTCTTTTAAAAACATCAATATAAGTTTTATCACATTGATTCTATAACATGCATGTGACTTTTAAATAAAGCTATTAAATATTTTAAACTGATTAATGTGCCTTTCTTACTTCATAGTAATCTTACATCTGTGTGGTCCCCCTATAGAAAGACCACCTCTCTAATAAAGCCACTTCCCTAATGCAGAAGGCCTTAAAGAGGGGGACCACAATAATAAACAATAGATATATGAGATGATAAGAGCATCATTTGCAAGTTCTCAACCTGGTGTCTGTGGAAGCCATATTGCTACTAGGAAAGGAACTACTCAACACATGTCTGGAACTGCACTGTCAATGGAACATTCCTAGAAAGTTTAATCAAAACTACCTGAATCATTCTGAAGAAGTTGAAAATAATATTTTCTAGCTGGTTGTTATACGAATTGCACCACTGCAAGGGGTACCATCCTGGTCTGATTCTGGTAGAATACATGCTAAAAATGGTTCCTACCAAGTCAGTTCAAAAGTGGCTCAGCTGTTTTGTAGAAGAAATAAAAAAGTTGCTCTTTCTACCTGGCTGCTTTGGAAGTCACATTGTTGTTAGGGGGCAACATCACAAATATAATTCTCAAAGAACACACCCAATGAAAATTCTTATCAAGTTCAATACAAACTGGTCATGCCCTTCTGAAGAAAAAGTTGAAAACATGTTTTCCACCTGGTAGCTATGGAAGCCTAACTTTGGGAGCCACACAGGAATTAAATCTGGTAGGATATGTCAAGTAAATTGTTCCTATCGAGGTAACCAAAACTGGCTCAGCCATTTTATGAAAGAGGGTGCTTTCCACATGGGTGCTAAGGAAACCACTTCATTGCTAGGGAAACTACCCAGCAAACAGTTGGTCGAGCATAACCAAAGTAACATTCTGACCTAGTTTGATCAAAATTGACTCCAGAGAAAAAGTTTTAAAAAAGTTTTCCAAATAGTTGTTATGGAAAGTCACACCAAGTATAATACAACGTTTCTTATAAAACATTCTAGCTTGAACAAAATTGCCTCAGTTCTTCGAGAGAAAAAGTTGCAAATAGATTTTTCACCTGGTTGCCAAGGAAGCCACATCACTGCAAGAGGAGCCCAGAAATGTTTTTAATAAAGCAGTCCTGCTAAACATTCCTACCACAGAGGTGTGAACAGCATTTATCTACAAAAGAGGAAAAATGTGGTGGGGGCTGCATAGGCCCCCTTGCAGGTCCAGGGCAACACAATGGTAAGGGGGCAGGGGGGCAATGCCCCCAAAAGCTCCTGCAACTTACTGATATAAACCCCTAAAACACTGAAAAACATACCTAAACATTTGATATCCTATCACAGATTGGAACAATATGTGGGAATGTGACAGTTGTTGTTGCAGGGTTAGAGGTACTGGTACTAGTAACTTTTCTAACTGGTTCCAGTTCATACCTGAACTGTTCAAACAACTTGTCAATCCTGTAGTGTGAGCATTTCTGTTTTAAAAGGGACACGTTTCATTGACCTGACGTGATCTTCAAGAGAAACTGAGCCATGATTGCTGTAATTTATTTGCTTTGTAAACAAACTGCATAATGCCTGTCCCAATAAGTCATACTTGACAAAAGTGTTGCCTAACTTTACTAATACTGCTTTGCCTAAACCCATCTTCAATTCTACACAACATTTAAACCATTTTAAGGAAAATTTATTCTCCACATCTGTCAATTTCCTTCACATTATATTTCTAATTTTTCACTAAGACAGTCATTTTTCAATGTGTTTTAAATCATGAAAAATTTCTTCAGGAACCATCTTTTTTTTGGCTTCTTTATTTTTCTAACAAAACTGAATGCAAAATGTTTGTGAAATTATAACAAACATGCCTGGTGATTGGTTAATAATTGCAACTGGATATTTCTGTCTTGCTTGCCAGGCAATAAGCTGTCTAAATTACTGACAAATGATTATGTCGTTGTCAACTTTGTGGATCGACAGCCTACCCCCCCCCCCCAATTTATCCTTCGAAATTTTGCCAATCTCAAAAAAACCCCTGGGGATGAATAAATCCATGGAAAATTCACAGCCCTACTAAAATCTCTGATCAAAATTGGCCCAGTCAATATGGTTACTATGAAAGCTATGCTATTATCATAGTGGAGCCACCCTTTGACACAATTGTGCAAGATCATGAACAATGAAACATTCCCCACCTAGTGTGATCAAGACAGGATCAGCTGTACCAGAGAAGTAAATAACAGTTTATTCAACTCACTGCTAAGGAACTCACATCATTATTATCAGAGTCAGGCCAAAGAAATTTTGGTTGACCATGTCTAAAAGAAACTTTCTGCCAAGTCTGATCCAAACTGGCCATGCCCTTTTTAAGAAGTTAAAAATAGCAAATGCAGACAGATGGAATGTGGAGCCATGCCATATCCTCAAATGACATTTGGTCAGGTGACCTATAAATAACAGCAAATGACTGATGCACATAGCTTGTAACCAAACTTTTAAACTATAATCTAATTATCATTTCTATAAACAACATTAATTGTTGAAATACCAAACTAGTCCTATATATCATCCACTTGTTCAGGTTTGGAATTTAGACCTCTGTTTCTAAATCTTTACAACATCACTGCAGGTAAAGTTATTTAATGCAGCCTTTGTATACATACCATCATGTCTGGCTGTCTGAGCAGCTCCATTAACTCCTGACCCACATGCCCGTTCTTGTCTGATGTCTCCGTCAGTAATTTCAGCACCTGGTAAGAAATCATTACTTATTGTATAACATTGTAAATTACAACATTTAAGCAAATTTCATGAGCAACTTAATTTGTACAAAAAGCTTGACAAAATTATACAATGAATCAAACACCTTGACAAAAATGCAGATGTCCACCTGAACCATCAGTAACCTGAAAGTCTGTCATTAGGGAAAGGTGTTACATGGTTCATACAGCCTCAGAGTTGTTTTTCAAGGACATTTCAAGATTTCAAGAACTTTCAAAAGTTTTCAAATCGTATTTTTTCTTAACAAAACACAAGCAGGTTATTTAGTGCCTAAGCAATTGAAGTAATAAAGTTCCTTGCTTAAGAACATGCCACATAAGCTGACTGTGGCTGAGCGACAGATGGACATTCTGATGGTTGCACATAGGCATCTTCACCTGCTAAGGTTCTGATATGTTAACTCTATATACACCTTGGCAGATCGATCAGATATTTGTTAACCCTATATACACCTTGGTGGATTGATCAGATATTTATTAGCCCTATATACACCTTGGTGGATCGATCAGATATTTGTTAACCCTATATACACCTTGGCAGATCGATCAGATATTTATTAGCCCTATATACACCTTGGTGGATCGATCAGATATTTATTAACCCTATATACACCTTGGTGGATTGATCAGATATTTGTTAACCCTATATACACCTTGGTGGATCAATCAGATATTTATGTACTTTGGGTCTGTGAATTTCATTTAATGCAATACTGCATCCAATCAAAATAAAGTTGTTCAAATTTGAACACTGTTCTCACATGATTGAGACAAGCCTGAATGGACTCATAAATAAGCAATTTCCACTGCTGGTCTGTGTTTGTACAAATAACTTTCACTCAAAATACAACTTTAATGGCTTCTCTCTGGTATGCAATTAAAGTATCCTTTTTAAGTTAATTGCCTCCACCATTTTTGGCTATGTACAATAAGCCATAGTTACACACTACTAATAGATTGAAATTACACACTAAAGGAGGCAACTCATAAAATCCAATAGATGTCGCTTGGACAAAGCACAAAAATATCTGATTGAACCACCAAAGTGTAGATCGGATTAACATATTAGAACCTCAGCTAGGGATACTAATGTTAATAATGTAATGCCTGTTGCTATTGCATGGCTGGTTCTTTTCTGGATGGAAAATACCCCAACTGTACGATATAAAATCATCTTCCCATTAGGGTGATCCAGAAGATTCCAGAATACTAGATTGCTCCTGGTCCACCCCGCAGATAACTTGTTCACTGTTGTGTTTAGGTTGCAGCCTAACCTAGGGGGACTTCAGTGCAGGGTGGGAGAAGGAAATCTGACAATTGCAGCAGGTAGGTATTATATCATTACGATTAGTTTTACCCCCACCCCCAACTACATTTTAGTATCAGTAATACCATACCTTTTGTAATTGCATATGAATTTGTCAGTCTGGAGGGAGGCTGAAGACCATCAACTATCGAAAGAAAAACAAACACAAGGAATACTTTACCCTCATTGAAGAGACAATGACTACAGTGTGATGGTATCCACATGGGCCACATTTTGAGCAACAATAATTGGACCAAAGGAAAATATGCCTTTGCTTTGGTGAGCTAACGAACAAAGGTAAAAGGAGAAGTTAGCATGAGAATGCCAAAATGTGACTTTCCTCACACCCTCCTGAGACAAACGAGATCGAATGGACCATGAGGTTGCAATAGCTTGAACCTCATGGGCATGTCCCTATTGGTAACAGACTGATAAGCTCTCTTGATAGTTAAAGCAATCCACCTTGAAATGGTGGAAGCTGATATATCAGTTGAACCTTTAATGGGTAAGAAAAGACACTTCCATGACTCTTTAGAGGCTGCTAAGTAAAAACTTAAAGCCCCAACTAGACATGTGATTATGTGATTATGATTTTTAACGTAGCTTTAACAATTTTTCAGTCATATCGCTACGATGTCTGCAGTGTGGCAGTTTATAGTGATGTCTAGCACTGGGGCATCATGCCGCAGACATGTAGCATGATGTCCCACCCAGTCACATTATCCTGACACCAGGCCGACCAGTCCTAACACTAACCTCTTAATGCTGAGCGCCAAGCGAGGCAGCTGTTAGTACCATTTTTGTAAGTCTTTGGTATGACTCGACCGGGGATCGAACCCACGACCTCCCGCATCCGAGGCGGACGCTCTAACCACTAGGCCACCGGAGCGGCCAACTAGACATAAAATTGTATCTTGATCATAACACAGCACAGATATGACTGAGACTGGGGATCTCATTAGGGAGTGAAGCAACAAATGGAAGCTGGATTTTTGCTTAAACAAAAAACCCATTTGGCAATGTAGAGAAACTGACTAATTTTCCCACTTAAATGTGCATGAAGCTCGCTCCTTTGTCTGGTGAAAACTAAGGACAGCAAGAAAACAGCCTTGAAGGTAAGGTTCTTGAATGAAGCTATCACCCAAATGTTGATAGAGGGATTAAGAGACCACAAGGTACAAGACATAGATTGTCTCCTGGGTTGATTAATGCACTTGGCAAACTTGTTAGAAAACCTCTCTTTGTGGAGAGATCACTTAAGGTGAGTCAAGTGTGAAGGTGGAGAATCTGTGCTGCGACAAGTGGTCTTTCCTGAGGTAATGTCTTGGGATGGTCAATCAGCAGATTCAGAACACTGATGAACCATGATCATTCATGTCACAGAGGGTCTATCAAAATGAACTTAGTAGCGGAGTTCCTTACTTTGTGAAGTACCTGTGGGATCATCCCGAGTAGTGGGAAGGCTTAAGTAAATAGATGATCCCACTTCAGGCTGAACATGTCCACTGCCCAGGCTCTCTTGTCAGGGACTGGGGAAACATAAATAGGGAGTTTGATGTTCTAAGGCTTGAGGCAAACAAGTCTACCAACCAAGTCCCCCAAAGTTGGAACAGGATGTTTGCTACAGATTGGTTCCTTTCATTGGCATACTAGCCACCAAAATATCCTTTTTGTCAGGAATTCCTTCTGGGGTTGCCCTGTAAAGGAGGTTCTAAACCTTCAGACAGAGAAAGTGCAGGTCTGCATCTTTGTCTTCTGAAGTACATCACCAACGAAGTGTTGTCAGAAGAAACCAACACACAATGACCTGTTATGTTGTTCATGCACCCCTGAAGGGCCAAGAACACTGCACTCATTTCCTAGTTGTTGATGTGGAGGAAAGATTCTTCCTGGTGCCCAATACCCTGAACAATCAGTCCTTCTGCCTCCAGATTAGTGCTCCACCCTAAATCTGTTACATCTAAGAACAGATAGGAATGGAGTTAAAGGGTGTGCATTGGGACTCTGGCTAGAAACTGGTTCAGATTTGCAGACCAAATCAGATAACCTTGTGAATCCTGACCTAGAGAACTCTGTACGTTTACAGGGTCAACTTGCTGTTTCCAAAATGGAGAAATTGGAGAGGATGCAATTGCAGTCTGCCTAGGGAAGCAAGGTCCACTACACAGTTTAAGGTCCCCAGCAAAGAAAGAAAATGACAGGTTGACAAGATGGACCTTCTCTCAGCACTTACAACAGGAGCAAGATCTCGTATATTCTGTCCTGAGGAACAAGGACCAATCCTCTGTTTGTGAGAAAATTCACTGCCACATAGGCATTGAGATGGAGTGAGCTCTTGATTTTTCTAGATTGGCTTAAAAGACCCAACCCATACTAAGGAAGAGACAGATATAGTCTGAGTGACTCTAGTTGGCCACTGTGGATCAACCAATCATTGAAATATTGGAGAATTGGGATATCTAGTGACCTTAAATGGGTTGCAACTACTCCCACGACCTTATATGGGTTGCAATTACTTCCATGACCCTAGAAAACACTCTGGGTGTGGTGGGTAAGCTGAACAGTATCTTGAAATTGGAAGACCTCCCCATCCAAGCAAAAAATAGAAAAGCTAGGGATATGATCATGATCAATGGAGATGGCTCACCAGGTCTTAATGCATTTCTGACTGAAGCTGTGGTCTAAATCTTGAAAGGTTCCTCGTATTGAAATCTGTTTAGGGAGGAAAAGTTGATAATTAGAAGAAAAGAAACTTTCTGCCTCTCTTGTGTACCTGGAAATTCCATGAGTAGAAGGCCACAGATTGATAATTTAACACACTTTCTACTGCACCCTGAAATGAGTGAACCTCTTTTTTCAATCACAACAGATGGAACTGGTGGAAGAATGGGGGGACCTCAACAGAGAAGGAAGATCTGGGTAGCCAGTAGTGAAAAGAAATGACCCAGCCATCTACTGTTACACCAGACCAAATCTCTGAAAGAGATTTAGTCTAATGTCTATGGGAACCAACGAGAGAGGGAAACTCTGCCAGAGAGGGAGCAAGTCCCAAGGGCTCACAACCCTTGTCCTTAGGAAAGAGGGAAGTGTGAACTTCTTCCCTGGGTCTTTGCAGAGCCCTTTTAGGGCCCAACTGTCAAGGAGAATCTCTGAAAATTTGGGGTTGTTGCTTTGATTGGGGCTGCATGGCTTTAAAGAATTTAGCTGATGGACCTGTTTGCCAGTCAGGAGATTTGCACTTCTTGCTTAGTTTCATGGAGTCAGGAGTGGATGCAAGGGACCACTGTTGTGGGCCTCTCAAACCCTGAGAAGTCATAAAGTGGCTGAGCCTCCCAATAATAGTCTATGCCTCCATGGAAGCAGACCTCAGAAGATTCTTACTGTGTTTTGGCAAGACCTTGGATATGTCCAGAGCAATATTTCAGTAGAGGTGGAGATGCTCTGCTGACAAGGCCATAGCCATGCATAAGGCATGGCTTCCAACAAACGATGAAGGGCAATTTGAGATAGAGACCCCTCTTTCAGCATGCTGCAAGTGGCTGTGACAGCAACATATTTTTTGTCACTCTCAAAATAAATATGTTGCGAATTATGTGTCATTTCATTCTTTTACAAGCAGTATGTAACTTTCAGTTAATATTTTTGAATTTTTTGACATACAGGTTGTGAGATTTGTGTAGTCTTGTAACCAGCAATGCAAATGGCAATTACCAGGTCAAATTTAATCAATGCTATAGTTTTGTCTTGTCTGTAAGGGGATCATAGACATAATGATTATATTATTTGCAATTTCTCAGAAATTAAATCATTCTGCTATTGATTTCATGCAAATATGAATCAATGCAACATCGTTCAAATTTGCTTCGCCCTCTGGTAAGCAGGTACCCTAGGCTGCCAGTGCAAAGTGATGGCAAATTCCCAATTTTTGATAGGCAATTGACTCTGACCATACACACCAGCATCGATCAAAAATGGGATGGGAAAATTCAAGGGAGACTTCAATTACTAAACCATAACGGATATCATTAGTGCAGTGTACCTCATGAAAGTTTAAAAACATCTTGCGTTCGAAGCTGACACTTTGACACCCTTGAGTTTCACTGGATTACAAAGTACAATTTAGTCTGAAACATTTAAACATCATTTGATGTGATACAGCTTTATATAAAACATGCCTTGCTCATCAAACAAACGTAGTTTAATTTGCATACCTTGAGCAGTCACTGTTGATATGCTCCAGCGAGCGCAGAATGTTAAGAAACACATGGCAGTTGACTGTGGAAGACAGGTTTACTGCTGATTACATGACATTTATATAGAAAATTTGCTGGGTGGAAATTAGGTTGGCCATTGTGACCAGGTGACTGGTGAACTCAGGTGACTGTTTGACAGGTTTGACTATAAAATTCTTTATTATGGCTTTTGACATTGAACCTATTATCACTGACAGCAGGAAGCTCACTGAACTTGTCTCAGACAATGTTACAATACAACCACATCCACATGCGAAGTCTCATTCAATCTATAAAGTCAAGACCAGTGCCCTTCACATCAATATTAGTGCTTTGAATTTGTTCACAGGAATACAACTAAATACAAAGTCTGGAGAAAGGTCACTTGCATATCTGCAAAGTCACTGTATTCATCAACTCAGTAATGCAATGACCTTGAGATGACCTCAAGGTCCGTTTAGTCCTGTTTTAAACCCATTCACATTTTCATTCAGAACCCATTAAATTTTGTAGTTAAGTGTTTTTATGAAAGCCCAAATATCAGCTGAACCATAGATGTAAGAGGACTAGTGATAACAAGATTTTCGAGATGTCTATGGTGCCATACTGGAAGTCAAATGAGCACAATTTTCATTAGAATTAGCTACATACTGCTAATAGAGTTTTGGTATGTGTGTATGTACTTAGTTTAAGGATTCAATGTTATAAAAATGCAAAGAAACAAAACTACAATCCCTCCAAAAAAACAAACATTCGAAAGATAAACCCCTCTGAATAACAAGATAAGTGACAAGGTAAAAATATCCAATTTATATGAAACGCTTTATTGATAACCCCATGTCAATACAAAAATTCATTCAAAAAAGTAATCATTTACAGATTTCAGAATGGCAGTCATGGCAGCCATTTTGGAGATATCAACATCATTTTAAAAAAAGAACAACTGTATATTATAAGAAAATTGTGCTTTTATAAAATATAGTAAACAATGTTTGTAATGTCATTTGTTACGGAGAAGCACTTACAAGATTTGTCAGTTTTGCTAGGTCAAACAGGCTCAATATTTTCATTTAGGACCAACTTAATATAGTGAGTACTGTTTCAGTGAAAAAATCATTGTAAACATGACCATTCATTATAGAGGACAACAAGATTTTAAAGAGAGCTACCATTTTTATTTTGAACCAACTTGATATCAGAAGTCTTTTAGTGAAACCCCTGCCTATATGACAATCTGTTCGCAAGAAGCAGCTATAACAAAATTTTAAAGATGGCTACCATGGCAGCCACACTGGAAGTCTGATCAGCACCATTTTCACTTAAGACTGAACCAGATATCATAAGAAGTCTTTCAGTGAAAATCCAATGTCACTGCCACTCTCCATTAAGGAGAAACAGCTTTAAAAAGACTGCCATAGTGACCAAACTGGATGTCAGATCAGCAACTGTATAATTCTGGACCAACCAGACATCATAAGCCCCAAGCTGTTACTGCCATTTGTACATAAATAAATTAAATATTAAATTTAAAAGATTTTTATTATGTGAAATTTGTGTTTTAATTCTATCTTTAAGTTCCTCTTAAGTGTAATCATTATAAATGCAATGTGTACTTAGACGTAAAATGTGTCAGCTATGTCTGCAGGAATTTCTCTGAGAATCCAATTAAGTCCTGGCTGTGTTTTGATAACTGACTTGTGGAAGTATTGGTTGTATTGCTGCACTTAATTGAAAGGGGAGCATGGATCCGCGTTCACGTCGCGCTCCCCGTCAGTACTCATCCAAGGCTTTGACCTTATTTCATCAACACCTGACTCCAAATTCAGCCGTGCTACATATGCACACTGCGACATTACTGTTGCCTCTCCAGTTTCCTCTACCAGATTCTGTCATGTGGTCCAGGTTGGAGGGTACAAGATTGCTAATGTCTACAAACCGTCCAGTGCCCACTGGGACAACAATATGCTTCCAAATCACCCTGGCTGGGGCTCCTCACACTCCAATGAAGACGGGGAACACTTGACACAGTGGGCAATGAATAATGACCTCCTTCTGATCCACGACTCCAAACAGCGTGGGACCTTTCACTCTGCAAGATGGCAAAAAGACTACTCACCAGACCTCTGTTGGGTCAGCTCCATTGGTGACCATCCTCAGCCAGTCAGCCAAACTGTTCTAGATGACTTCCCCCACAGTCAGCACAGACCAACACTTATCCATATTGGACTACAGCTGCTTGCTATACACAGCTCTTCTTCTCAAGGAATACGAAGCATCTGGAGACCCAGACACAGCAGATCACCTGATCGATTCCCTGGACACTGCTAGGTGCACTCGCTGGGAGGAAACCATAGGATCACTCAGCTTTACGTGCTCCAGCCGGAAATGCTTGAGGTTGATTTGATGATTTGGCACCACTCAGCAACCACCAGTTCAAGCTCACCCTGTTGTCAAGCCAAATGCTGTAGCTAGCCACTTATTACAAGTGGCAAAAGCACCTCTGGAGAAACAGCACCGACGTCAAGTGCGAGATGAGTGGCGACAATACTGCTGTCGGAAGTCAGATGAACTAGATCAAAATACTCCAGAGGCATTTACAATAATAGAATTTGAAACGGTGCTATGCAGCATCAAATCAGGCAAAGCAGCAGGATATGACAACATCCTGCCTGAGTTCCTGAAACATATTGGCCCAAAGGCAAAAGAATGGCTTGCTGCTTTTTACACCCGGGTTGTTAGGAAAAGTGCATGCCAACTTTGTGGCATCAGGCAAAGATTATTGCGATACCAAAGCCTGGCAAAGATCCCAACAATGTGGCGAGTTATTGGCCGGTCTCCTTGTTTTCAGTCTGTTTTAAGGTAATGGAGCACCTGATTTGCAAAGAATTGGTCCTGACTTGGAGAATATTATAACTGTTGAGCAGGCAGGCTTCAGACATGGCCATAGCAATTGCGATCAAGTCCTTGCCATAACTACATTTGTTGAAAACGAGTTTCAGAGGAACCTTAAAACTGGAGTTGTTTTTCTAGATCTAAGTGCTGCTGTTGAAATTTTCCAGAGTATTGCCACGCTGGATAGTTGAGACTATTGAACTGTTCCTTCACAACAGGCACTTCAGAGTGCACATCAGAGAGAACTGTAGCTCATGGAGATGTCAGACTAATGGACTCCCACAAGGGTCTGTTCTTTCGCCAAGTTTGTTCGATGTCTACATCAATGATGTACCTGTAACACAGTCGAGCAAGCTCATGTATGCAGATGACACTGCTCTCGGGACCCAAAGTTGCTCATTTGCTGTGCTTGAGGGGGTACCTAATAAGGACCTGGAGGATATGACGGACTTCTTCAAGAAATGGCATCTACAGCCAAGTGCAACAAAGACAGTCTCCAGCATCTTCCACCTTAACAATGCAAATGCGAACTGTGAGCTTTGCATCCTCCTCAATGGGCAGCAAATAAAACACGACCCAACACCAACATACCTTGGTGTGACTCTGGACAGATCACTGACATTCTACAACCACCTAAAGAAAACTGCAACAAAACTTGGCACTCGAAACAACCTACCCCACAAACTGGCTGGCTCAACCTGGGGCGCTAGTGCTCAGACACTCAAGACATCAGCACTGGCCCTCCTTTGTCTTATTGCATCAATTATGTCTTTTGAATCAAATAAATTAGGTTGAATAAAAGAAAAGTTAAAAGGCATGCAAATCCATCCTACTTAAAATCTAGCTGCTCTGGTTGTATGTCGGGTGAACTCACTTCAGTTGATCAATCAAACACTCAGTTATAAATGTTAATGTGTATGTAACATAAACTACCTTAATTTAACCGACTTACCCATAATTGTGATTAAAGATAGCAAGGCAACCAAGCGAAATGAATACTTTGCAAAATAAAGAGCTTGGTTTCACAGAATGGACTATTGTGGGCAAGTAAGTTTCAGAAAATTCCTGAACTGGCACTCAGAGATATCATCAAGGATGATAAGAAGTTTCATTATCACTTCCAATGAAATCACGACATCAATACTGTACTAACTGAACAATACAAAATTTGAGTTTCGGCATAGATAACTGTCTCACAAAATAAATGTCGCTAGTTTTTGAAAAAAAGGAATCTTGTTTGGTGGTGTATCAACAGTTAGTCTTGTTCCCTGCTCCTCCGACTCCTGACTTGGCAGTATACTATTATATACCACACTGGGAACCAGACTAATCAAGAAACCAAAAAGCAGTAACGTAATACACGTTTTCGCGTATGTGTAATTATTGTTGAAACTCTTTCACATGTTGGACATTTTGAAAATAAACGTTATTTATACAGAATAACAAACAACTTCATTAAAAAAAAGCGCGTTATTAACAATTATTATCGACATGATTGTGAAATGTGGATTCAGTCATTAAACAGCCCAGTTCCCTAACACCCCCCCTCCCCAGTTGTCTCAATGTATAGCCAGAGTGGATTTTTTTTACATTTTTGGAGGTTCCTCTGTAACTCATGCCCTCACTTCTAGCATGGTCTATGTTTGTGGACCCCATTGTGCACGAGTTATTAAGGGAGAGATGTACCCATATTGACACTTGCACCAACATGGACAGAGGTGAGATATTAATGATCAGTAAAGGCAAGCATCTTTTACCACCTGGCCACCCAGGGACCCCAATTTTTAGGATCAAATAGGCAAGATAAAAAGCTCTGTAGAGAAAACCACATGGTGACAGACAAAAGGCCATTGTACAAATTTTTCTGAACAATGACCAGCAGAGCTAAAAATTAAAATACAGTAAAGCACTTCAGGATTAATGAGAATTGGATATTATTAAATGAAAGATCAAATTCATTACATTTTAATAAATGTTAATGTCTTTTTAGTAGTTTTATAATTACTGATATACCATAAGCATCATTATTATGGTTATGAGATTATGAAGAATTAGTGTTCCATTTTTTAAATGTAAAGTACTGAAAACAATGTTATCTACCTCTCTAGCCTTGTTCACGGCATCAGCTGGTGGGGGCCTGATGGGACTGATAGACTGTGTGCTGATCTTGTCGTACAACTGAAAATATCAAAAACAGAGAGAAATTACAATTTAAGTCTGACCGGCTTTGAGTGGCATTTAAATTAGTTTGCGAAAAGGCAACTGAAATGAAGAAAATTGCCATTACAATACTAATTGACACACCAGATGCATGGAAGTGTAATTTCTGCTCTGTTGTTAGCTTTTAATTACTTACTGACGAAGCAAGGTAACATTGCCAAGATTGTAGCTGTCCTAAATATTGATATAATTTTTAATAGTGAAACTGCTATTTGACAACATTAATAATTGTCAATCCATGATTCATACAAGCATTTCATCAGGAAATTCAAAAACTGTATCTTCAGTCAGGTGCCAGATATGTACTATATTAGTTAAAAAGCCCATAGGCAAGTGGTAACTGAAGGATCTATTTTACGAAAGTGGCCAAAATATACAATCATATGTCACATGAAGTCAAGTTACAATGTGGTCAGTCTACCTGTACAGAGTAGGGCTGTTAAGGGACACTGATGGAACTCTTAGTAAGGAATCACAGTAACTCTTCCCTCCCCAAGTTTAGCCAACTAACAGGAAACTTTTACTACAGTCAGAAGTCTTAACCTGTCACTTAAAATGTCTGGTTTCTCCTGCTCAACATAGACCCAACAGTAACCACTGGTTAACAAGCTCTTTACTTGATATGGTGCGCTTGTGAAATCTTGACACCATGTTCATATTACCCATGCCCCCACCCTGGACTGAAATTTAAAATCTTAATATATTATTTCTGGTTATACAGTATTTTTAAATTGGCATGCAACAAACAAGTTATACCTTGCTTTTTGTTCAATATTTCTTCAAGTTTTTGGTCAAAAAGTGAATCACTTCTATATTATCCAATAAAAAATCTGATTTGCATATGTTCTAGGAAATTTGTGTTCTCCTTTTTGCTGTTGGAATCCAAATGATTATGTTCAGATTACCATTATTTGCCTTTTATTTATTTTTTCCCCGATTATTTCTGATTATTACTGACGATCTTTAGTGTATCATGTATATGACTGATATATTTTTGGCTGTCCTTTTTCATATTTCTATCACTTTTTCAGTTTTAATACTGCACCTATTCTTAATGTTTGTATTCCCAATACTATGAAAATAGTCTGCGAGAATAAACACCTGAAATGGAAAAAACAAACAAACAAACAAATCTTAAATCACAGTCATGAACAGCTACTAGGCTCTCACACAGATTTTGTACTGGCAATGACAAGCGCATTTTTAGCATTTGCTAGCAAATACGTTTGCTCAAATAAATCGATTAAGTCAATATATTCTAAGTATTAAATCTAATAAAACATCAATTCAATATAGAGTGAATAAAGCCAATGATTATTATCAAGATCAGCTTAGATAAGTCCTGATTTACAACTGACTTTTTTATTCTCTGAAAAGAAGGCTACTGCTTGGATATGGCAAAATCTGTTTTTCTCAAATTTCAATACATGCATAATAATGTTTTCCAGCGAAGAAAACTAGTGAATAACTGTCTTTTACAACATGACCATTGTAGCACATCCCATACCATCAATATATTATTTTAATGGTGTAACAGCAAATCTGGATCTATGCTGTTATCAATTGGTGTCCATTATACATTGTGTAATAGCAGATCTGGATCTATGCTGTAATCAGTTTGTGGCCATTGTGAAAGTAAATCAGGGTTTATGTTGTTATTAGTTATTGGACATTGTACACTGCATAACAGCATATCTGGATATATGCTGTTATCAGTTGGTGATCACAATATATGAAAGTAGATCGGTGTCTATGCTGTTATTATTTGGTGGACATTATACACTGTGTGAAAGCAGATCTGGGTCTATGCTGTTATTGGACATTATACATTATACAACAGTAGATCTGCACCAATAATTTACCATGAGCTGATTAGAATGAATGAATGTATAAAGTAGCCTAGCCCAAAAATGGGAACAGGAAATCAATATAAATTAGCAATTAATATTTGTATGGCTTAAAAAGCTATTCCTCTTTTATTGCCATTCAATAATTGTATGTCTGGACTGCCATTAGAATTGGAGATTTGCTGATTTATCTTTATCTGCTGTCAATGCTATTTCCACAAGAAGGGCTCTGATCTTAACTGAGCTCAGATGCCACAACAACTACTTTATCTGATGTCTGTAGCAGAAGTATGCTTACATCCACTACCAGTATTGTTTCCTCAGTATTGGTGCTGATCTTAACTGAGCTCAGAAGGCAACTGCTTTGCCCAGTCTGTGTAGTAGGTGCATGCTTGCAATGCTACTTGCACAACAATTATGGCTCTAATCTTGACTGAGCTCAGAAGGCCATTGCTTTATCTGATTTGTGAAGCAGGCATATGCTTACAAAGCTATTCCTAACCCAGATCTCAAGATATGAGAGAGGCATATATCAGACATGGTGATAAATGAAAGAACTTGCACAATGATGGGCTTGGACAGCACAAAGACAATATGTTTACTCTGCACCTCTGCAGCCCTAGGTTTAAGCCCCAGTTCCATCATATGCAAAAGTACACAGTTGCCAATACATCAATGAAGGATTCTGCAGCCTCATAAACCTCCAAAAATCACATCATGCTTATTATCTGAGCTGTTGAGAGTATACATTATTAAGTTGAAAGAACTTGTTTTGCTACTTCTGTTAAACAAAGATAAAACTTTAAGTCTGTAGTCTTAAAACCCAGTAAATTTAAGTCTAAAATTTGGAATTCAAACTGAATGCAATACTGGCTTAAATTGGACCAATTAAATGTCTTCAGCCTGAACTTTAACTTTAAAACATGTCAGTAAATTTGTACCAAGACCTTTAATTCTCTACCTCATAGTCTCGGGTCTGTGTTTTGGTGATTGCATAGATTGTTTACTTCACATTCACTTAATATTCATTCATAATTCCAACATATCAAAAATATGTGACATATACCATCGATATGTATTGTCTTCCCACAAATCAATAGGATGAGAATTGTTGTTGATGTTGATTTGGTTTTAATGCCTTTTCTCAGTGCAAGATAGGCCATACATGGTGGGCAATATATTTGGTGGGGGAAAAACCCAGGAAAACCCCTGTAAGATCCACCAACCCATGGGAGTCTACTGACAGCTTTCTCACAGACACACACTGGCCGAATCTGAGACTTGAACCCACACAGAGTTGAGATGTCAGTGATTGGTAAAGGTGAGTGCTTAAGACCACTTGGCCACCCAGAGCCCCTTTATAAGGGTGCAGACAAATATTTCATTGTACCATGCAATACTGAAATGGACTCTAATACTGTGTCAGTTATCGTATATATTCTCTTATAAGTCAAATTAAACTGCAAACAACAAAGATCCTGATCTGCTGTAGCATAATGGGCCTGCAGATAAGGATCTACGTTGTTTGTTCTACTGATTACTCCTAACAAACTGAATAGATCCAGATCTGTCAGTGCATTATGCACCAGCAGATCTGGGTCTGTGCTGTTTGCAGTTAGACTTGTCTTATATGGTGCTAGAGTAGCACATTTGGTCTGTATTGGTGTTTACAGCACAGCAACACAAGTAGAATACTTATTGCCAAAGTAATTCTAGTAAAGCAGTTTGCAAAAAGACATGCCATAGTTGGTGACTGAGGATGACTTGATGGTAGGAGTCACAGCTGTACACTTTCAGTCATGAGTCTGGCACATCAGACTCTGAGTCACCATGGGCTGTATGGTACCTTGTGTGATGAAACGATGGAACCAGTGCCAGCAATTCTTTCTTTGTGGTTTAAAAAGTAATGTATACATTATGTGGTTTCATGTAATAATGACAATTATTTTTACAAAATAGTAGAAAAGGTAATAATGTAGCATAGAATAAATCTATAATCAAAATCATTATCATTTTTAAGGGGACTCTTTAACATGTATATGATAAAAAGGTTATCAAATACATTCCAACATAAAGTTTGCCAAAATAAACCTTGCAAAACTTGCAGGTATCCAGTTTCAGTCTAATTAAACTACATAAAAAGTGGAGAAATAACAACGGTGTTCCACATCCCTATTTCACAAAATTAAACTCAAAACAATGACTGCATGGTGTCCTAATACAGCAGGAGCTATAACCAGACATGTTTACATAAACTCGACTCAAATAACGAGTAGATCCAAGACAAACTGATCAGAATACTGTATATATGAATGTGGCTCGATAATTTGACCCAAAAAAATTAAAACATTCTAGTCTGGTTAACAGGGACACCAATGTCAACTTATTCGGCAAAATAATCATTTAAACAATAACAACATGTGTAATGTTACAAATAAACCACATGGATTACTGGGACAAATTCATTATTGTTATCACTGACAGGGTTCTATCATGATTTGCTATCAGTAGTAGGACAATTTCATGGTTATCAATCACAGGGTTCTATTGTGATTTATTATCAGTAATGGGATAATTTCATGTTTATCACTGACAGGGTTCTATTATGATTTGTTATCAGTAATGGCATAATTTCCTGTTTATCACTGACTGGGTTCTATTGTGATTTTGTTATCAGTAATGGGATAATTTCCTGTTTATCACTGACAGAGTTCTATTGTGATTTGTTATCAGTAATGGGATAATTTCATGTTTATCACTGACCGGGTTCTATTGTGATTTGTTATCAGTAATGGGATAATTTCATGTTTATCACTGACAGGGTTCTATTGTGATTTGTTATCAGTAATGGGATAATTTCATGTTTATCACTGACAGGGTTCTATTGTGATTTGTTATCAGTAATGGGATAATTTCATGTTTATCACTGACCGGGTTCTATTGTGATTTGTTATCAATAATGGGATAATTTCATGTTTATCATTGACAGGGTTCTATTATGACTTGTTATCAGTAATGGGATAATTTCATGTTTATCACTGACAGGGTTCTATTATGATTTGTTATCAGTAATGGGATAATTTCATGGTTATCACTGACAGGGTTCAGTTGTGATTTGTTTTCAGCTGAAGGATAACCACATGGTTATCACTGACAGGGTCGTATTGCAATTTATCAGTAGTAAACCTAGTCAAGTAAAGCATGCCATTAACTGTCACGCTGAGGAGATCCCCACCAGAGGGCTCTGCTAAATACAAACTCTTAAATTAATATTTGCCAAGGAGAAAAACATTGAAGGAGTTGGAGAAACACCAAAGATTATTTGTGAGATCATGAAGTAAATCAAATTTTTTATACTATGTGAAAAGGCCCCTTTACATTTCAGTGATAAGAATCCAGTTGTATATGTTTAGAAAAATAAAAGCAAAGCTTAATCATGTAATAAAAGCCACTGACAGGTGTGTTTATAAAAATCTTGTAAAAGTGTTTCATGTCTGTAAACTACCATCATTAAGGATCCAATACAAGATATACTGATGATAAGCATATACATTTAACATTATAACAATATCCTCGAGTACAAATATAAAAATGTCACAGATAACATACTGAGAAATATAAACTTAAAGTACCTAAAAGCAATAAGACTACTGTTGTTTAATTTTATCCGCTTGTCATTTCTAATGGCCAGATCAATAATATTAGATACTGTTTATGACCTTTACTGAAAGATCATTTTGTGCAGGCAAAAAGGTTGTTTTCTCAGGACAGGTTTTTCTATACTAGAAATTGCCTTTGTAATAGTTAGCACCAACTGTCTGCTATCAAGGCTTTCTAGAGAAAAGGAAGGCCAGAGTCTGCATATCGAGGTCATAACCAAAGCAAAGTTGTAAAATGAGTGACCTTGAAAAAGGCTCACTGATCATGTTGATGAATGAATTGTTTTAACTTCATAATGATTCAAGGATATATGAAGACTGGGTTTAAGAAACATGAGCACCTAAAAAACTTCAACATAGATCTTCCATGTCTGTTATCTTGACCAGAAAGTCAAAGGGGTGAGCGCGCATATTGCAGAATTAATTTTCTTAGCTTCATAATGATTTATCCCAAATATGAACAAACTCCATTATAGAGTTCAGAAAACCTTTAACCAAAACCTATTGTATATTTTTTCAACTGTGACCTTGACCAAAGGGACAATGGGGCATGCATGTGAGGTCACTGTTGAATGAACTGCTAAGATGACAACCCATAAGCAAGTTTATGAGGAATCCTTGCATCCATTTTTCAGAATCTAGGCAGTCCATCCTGAATTGACAACATATGCATTAGAAGAAAACAAATTTATATACATAATGCACCTTCCTATGACTTCTACAAATTTGTACACTAGCAAACAAGAGACCCTTGAAGGGACTGATGCTATTTTGGCTGAAAGGAATTTCTTTGAATTCAAGATAAAACCATTTCTTCCTTTTAACTGCAGAGTGCTAATACAAGATTTTCAAACTAGTTCCTGTGGTGGACATATTGGATGTCAAATTGGCACCATTTTCATTTAGGACCAACAATTTTAGGCATCATAGTAAGATTTCTGGTGAAAACCCTAGTTTGGTATGACTTTCCCTACCGAAGTAGCAATGATAACAAGATTTTCAAGCTGGATGCTGTGGTGGCTATATTCGATATCAAATTGGTACCATTTCTATTTATTACCAATTAGATGGCATAAGAAGACTTTTGGTGAAAGTACAATGTCGTTATGACTGGCCATCTTGAAGAAGTAGTGATAACGAGATTTTCAAGATGGTATTGTGGCAGTCTTGTTGGAATTCAGATTGGTACATTTTTCATTTATGACCATCTAGACATCATAAGAAGCATTTTAGTGAAAACCCCATGCTGATATGACCATTCAGAAGAAACAGTGATAACAAGCTTTTCAAGATGACCACTGTGGCAGGCATATTGAATGTCTGAATCCCACCATTTAAGGACCAACCAGACATCATAAGAAGTTGTTTAAAAAAAAAAAAAACAAACATGCTGATATGACCATCTATTCAGGAGGAGTAGTGAAAACAATATTTTCAAGATGGCCACTGTTGTGATCAACATCATTGTCATTTTTGACCAATTATACATCCTAATAAGTCTGGTGAAAACCCTATGGCAATATTACTTTTCATTCCCGAAGTTTAGCAATGATAACATTTTCACAGTAGCCAGATTGGACATCAGATCAGCCCTATTGTTATGTAGCACAACCTGACATTGTAAGATATCTTTTAGTGAAAACCCCATACTGATAATGTCCATCCATTCAGGAAAGGTAGTGATAAAAAGATTTTCAAGATAGCCAATGTGGTAGCCATGTTAGACATCAGACTGGCACTACTTCATTTAGCAACATCCAGATATCATAAGACATCTTCTGGTGACAACTACATGTCAATATGCCTTTCCATTCAAGAGAAGAAGCAATAAGATTTCAAGATGACCACTGTGGTGACCATATTAGACATCAGATTTAGTACAAACTAGGCATCATGAGAAGTCTTTTAGTAAAAACATGATGGTGATATGTCCATCCATTCAGGTGGATTAGTAACAAGATTTTCAAGATGGCTGATGTGGTGGGCATATTGGATGTCTGAACAAACCATTCTGATTTATGACCCAACAGATCATGGGTGAATGGGAGTGTAAAGTTTCATTGTAATCATTAAAGTAATTTAGTAGAAATAGTGATAACAAATATGTGCTGACATAGATTGACAGACGTTACAGACAGCAGACCATCCTATGAGCTCTTCTGGTCTATGACCAGTACAACTAATAAGGTCCAATGAGAATAAATGGTGTATACATTCCTTAATTTCAGACCTTTCAATATCTTGAACATTTTGGCCAAAATAATAACCACAAACACTAGTTTTTCTAAGAAATTATCAACATTTTTCTTATCTCTTCATCTCTGTTACCATTTTCACCGATTACCAGTCTAATCAACTGGTTTTTGTAATGTTTAACATTAAGAAACAACATTCCTTGTCCCAGTCTACCATACTGGCACTACAGTACTATTGTGTCTCCCCATATTCACACAGAAAATTCCTGTTCAAAAGTGTATCCCATACATTTTTGATTTCTGGAATTTCATCAGTTTTATTTTGGAATGTGAAATTTATAGAAACTATTAAGAAAAATTCAGCAAAATCTGGAATGGATGGCATCTTTGGAACTGCCTCTGCTTCAGAATAACTCATCCCAAGTATGAAAAAAATCTATCATGAGGTTTAAGAAAAATGAGTAGTTGAAAAAAACTAATTAAAACCTAACAAATATTCTATGACTGTACCCTTGATCCCAAGTTCAAATGGGTGAGTGTGTTTTGTTACAAAATAAACTATCTTAAGGTTTACAATGATACATGCCAAGTATGATAAGAATCTATCAATAGGTTTAGGAAATATATGCAAATGAAAAGTTCTATCAAAAGCTTCATTAACTGCTCAAGCTACTGCCAGCAATGGCAAAATTGCTGCTGTGCCTCACTTCCACTACTGTGGGATCAACGTAAACAAAAAACCAAAATATAAGCCTCATAATGTCATGATAAACTAGAGACTTAACATTTACCCCATCTGTCTCTACTGTTGCTGATTCAGGTGGTGGTGTACACGAGTCAGGAATGTGGTCCTTTTGTTTCATTAAATCCTCGTGGACTTTAAGTATCCAAAGTAGTGCACACAGACGGAGCAAAGCCCGATCATGCCGATTGTACAAATATGATTCCACAGGGTTATAAGAATTGTTAAAACTCATAGTGTAAAATTGTAGAATCTGGCAAAATTGAAAAAGATGGGCCTTATGTTGCCTTTTCTGACACATACATGCAGGTTGAATAATGAATGTTCCCAGGATTCCGGTGTCAAGAATCAACATAGATCATAAAGAATCACACACGATTTAAAACTGTAAAATGTTCAGGAAAGTTCAAAACATCTGATGAAACAATACAGGAAAATCCCATAGCCTCAAACATTATTGGTTAACAACTCAAATTGCACAAACTGGTTTAAACACTAAAGAAAGTCAATAAGTACAAAACTTGATAGCTGTAAACAACTGATTATTTTTAACTGATTCACACAGATCATGTGAAGTCCAAGATTTTGAAGTTCCCCTATGACTGGCTCTGTCCATTTGAGGTTCAATGATTTTGAGGTTCCCATGTAATTCACCCTGTCCATTGGAGGTTCAAGATTTTGAGGTTCACCTACATTTTCAACTGAATAAACTAAGGTGTGATTCAAATTAATTTATTCATCAAAATGAGACATTTATTATCAACCTCCAAATGTTGTAACCAAGCCATTATCAACTTTCAATATAAACGTACGGTTCTCCTCCCTGCAATTATTTTCAATGAATATTCATTTAAAGCCTGAGATAAAATAAACAACATATAATACAAATTAAGTTCACGACACAAAAAATATCTATGTAGTGATCTCCCTTGAATTTTCATAATTATCTCTTTAAACAATATCACTGGACTGGGTTTCTATTCTTTTATGAGAAAGGTTAATCATCCTCAGATGGGTTTCCTCTGGCATTGTATCAACACAGCACTGTAATTACTCTGCCACATGTCCCCTTATTATGAAGTCATACACCTGGCCTATCAACACAGCACTGTAATTACTCTGTCACATATCCTTTTACTATGAAGCCAAATACCTGGTTTATAAACACAGCACTGTAATTACTCTGACACATGTCCTTTTATTATGAAGCCATACACCTGGTCTTGACATTGGCAGTAGCTTGAAACTGAAAATCAATTCAGTAAAACAAAATGTTGATTCTGAAGCAGCCTTAAATATCTTCCACAATTCTCAACACAAATAGAAGTTTTCTGTTATATCTAGCATTCTTGCACAGTCTACTTGTCAATCCCCTGACTGATCATCTAAGTAACTTGTTTTAAATTCAGTGAGTCATGCACTAATGATGAAAAGTCTGTTATTCGATTTCTTAACTCTCTGACTGAGAGAGAAATACATAAATTTCCCTTAAAATGGTCACTGAAAACAGACTGTGCTGCTAAGATTATACTACAAAAATCAATGAACCCAATCTAGCTTTGCTCTTTCCTGTTAACGACCAATCTCTAGTCTCTGCAAGTAAATACGCTAATACACTAGGCTGTAGCAGATGTTTAAAGTTGACAAGAATCATATATTCTTTTTATATAAGGGCTTAACATCTTCTATAATTTCCAAGTATACAAACTTTTAAAGAAAGAACTAAGCAAGAATTTATTTATATGCAGTTCAGTATGAAATGTTTGATCACTTTTGATAGCTGTATCATGCAGCAACTGCATTGGATTCCATTGTATTGCTAGATAACTGTGACACAGGGAACTTGCTAATAAATGAACAAGTCTAGATGCTGAATTTAAAGAAAATATTTCCCTCCTTCTCTCTGGCAATCAACTGCAATTTAGCTATTCCACTGAAATGAAATTTCGACTAATACAATCACCACTTTTAGCTGGCAGAATAGCTCGAAGCAAGATAATGTTTCTCATTATGCAAATGCAGTTCTGACTCGAAAAAAAATTTGTCTTTGTCTATACACAAATGTCTATGTCACTGAAATATATATTGAATTAGAAGGAAGACAACTATCAATAGTAACACACAAATTGTACTGCTGGGACAGATACTAACAGCTTGACCAATACACATGGACTGCTTGGACAGATAATGACAGCTTGACCAATACACACAAACTGTACTGCTTGGACAGAAAATGACAGCTTGACCAATACACATGGACTGCTTGGACAGATACTGACTCTTGATCAATATCCATAAACTGTACTGTATGGACAGATATGGACATCTTGACCAATACACAGGAGTGTGTGTGATTTGGATTTTTAACATAGCTTTAAAAACATTTCAGTCATATCACTATGATATCTGCAGTGTGGCACTTTCTTGTAATGTCTAGTACTCATCATGCTGCAGACATGTAGCATTATGTCCCACCCAGTCACATTATCCTGACACCAGTCCAACCAGTCTTAACACTAGCCTCTTAATGCTTAGCGCCGAGTAAGGCAGCTGTTGGTAACATTTTTATAAGTCTTTGGTATGACTCAGCTGGGATTTGAACCTGCAACATCCCATATGTGAATACACATGAACTGTACTGCTTGGTCAGATACTGAGATCTTGACCAATACACATAAACTGTATTGCTTGGACAGATACTGACAGCTTGACCAATACACATCAACTCTACTGCTTGGACAGATACTGACATCTTGACCAATACACATGAACTGTATTGCTTGGACAGATACTGGCATCTTGACCAATACACATCAACTGTACTGCTTGGACAGATACTGATATCTTGATCAATACACATAAACTGCACTGTATGGACATATAATGACAGCTTAACATACACATGAAAAGGTCATCTACGTAAATGTCCTTCAAAACAAATTATCTAGAGAAATATCTTCTTACATTTAACAAATAAGTCATGACAAGTTTAAGAAAAACTGTAACAACTCTCTAAGAGTAGCTTCTACAACTGAAAACTAATTTATATCAAGTAACATAAAATCCATAAAAGCCAGTGCAAAGACAGCCGATTTCTACCAACATTACTCATGATACAAATGTGCGTTCTTCTGACACAAGCATGCTCTCAGCAAAGAATTTATTCTATGTTACGTTTTGCTATGTCTCATTCCCAATGTGTTTAAAATTAACTCTTGGCATTTGTTCTTTATCCAAGCTTATGCAATTAGTAAAGTACGGTAAGGGCAACCAGACTTCTAATCATTTGTCATTAATCATCTCCTCTTTCGTTTTCAATTTACAACTCCGAACTGTTGCTTAGCTCTTGATAAAAGTAAAAAAAGTACAAATTCTCAAGGACATCATAAAGAAATGAATGATGAATAGGAATCCATGTTCAGTATACTGTTACAGCCTCTCTTCAAACGATAGTGCCTGAATGGTTACAATGAAGAGCACTATGGAAAGACAGCAACTTTGTATGTAAACTCTGTCTGGCAATTTGCAAAATACAGGAAAGAAATAAAAATTAACCATACCCACCTTATCTGCCTAGAAATTACAAAGATGTTCACAAACAATCAAAAGATAGTAAAGGATGTTACAGTTAATTCTTACAAAATTTTACCATGAATCAGGAATCAAAGACAAAAAAATTTTCAAGTTTTTCTTTTGCAAGATCAACAGTTACAATTCAACACAGTTCAGCTTAACAGGAAGACTGCATGTAATTAAATATTTTATACTTGCCCAAAAACTGAACAAACATTTGGTTTTGATGATGATGCCTGATCATACTGCATGCATTAAGCTTCTCCTTTTCGCTGGTTGGCACCAGAAAAAAATCTACCCAGTATGTCAGTTATATCTAGCCAATAATATACTGTCAAATTTGACATAATATTATGAGAGATCTGAGAAAATGTTGTGAGATGAGATCTTGACATCATGAAACTCGAAGCTTGATTCTGAGATTGAGTTCAAATCATCAGCCAGTATGAAAAGAAATTTTAAAAGCAATACTTTAACCAATGGACAAGGTTTTTCGACATGATAGAGTAAAAGCTATGCAACAGCGATGGGTAACTTATTGCAGCTATTAAAATCATATTTCAACCAGTGTTGGTCATGTTAGCAAGCACAATGTAGAATAAATCAGTTGTACAAGACATAGGAGTTGATTGGTGTCATAAATAATAAACAGAATATCTATTAGCATGTTCACAATGAAAATTTCCTGAACTAATGTGTCTTAACATCATAGCTTATCTTGTTACCAGTTTATTTTTAATACATTTTCATCCTCTTTGAAACCAGATGTACTTTATATAATGAAAATAAGGGAAGCAAACCTAATGATGCATTTGCAGTCTATTAAATCAAAAAGTAGAGGGAAAGAACACTGTCAAAATTTGCTGATTGATGCAGCTGTTCAAATTTTGCCTATTCTAAATCTAATTCTAATTCTAAATCTAAATGTAGACCCCTGCATTTATCAAGGACATGCCTAGAAGACTTTGTTGTTATGTTGGGAGCCTTGGTGACTCGCTTGTTATGCTGTTGGACTCATAACCAGAATGTTGCAGGTTCGATACCAACCAATCAGCTCAGATTGGCCACAGCACTATTGTGTGTCCTTGGCCAAGGTGGTTTTCTCGGCTCAATATAATCTTAATGTGTTGCTGCGTTATAAAATGAGATAAAAAGATTGTACTTGAAGAAAAAATGCAGATAATCACCATATATACATTTGTAAACTGACAAGATTCATAGTTTGATGTTGCCTGAAACAGTGGATTTGCAAAATACACAGCCACAATATTTTTTTCAAACATTTTGAGGTTGTACAAATTACAAGAAAGCACGAATTACATGGAGATACATTAAGTTATTAAGCCGTTGATTGTATGGAATATGCACACAATCATGACTTGAAATCATGCTAATTACATTCCATTAACTGATTCACTCATATGTTCTTCTTACCGGTGTTATAAAAATATTGGCATGGTAGAGTCCCTTGGTTCAAAATAACACAATGAATAAAAAATACTCATGTAAAAGACCTTTTATTCTGTGAGAAGCTGATCTCAAGGAATGAGACTGAGATAATCAAATTTCTGTTGCATTTTTTTCTTACACAGTGAGGTATTACAGGTGCAAGCAGCTTCTATGTTATTTGGGGATTGTTTTCACTCCTTACAGGTTTACCCTCTTGGTGACCTCTATCCATCATGTATCTCTCACCAGAGGAAGGGTGAGGCAATGTTGAAAATGGATGATGCTTAATGGCCCTTAATCATTACTTCCTAGGGAATCAAATTTAGTCAAGGAAGATATTCTGCAAACATTACCTGAAATAATTTAGATACATTACCCCAAAACTTGTGTGATGACAAAATTTTAAAGGCGAAAAAAAGGAATTTGTGGAGAACAGCAGAAACACTTCAGATAATAAAACTATGACACATGCATACATAAATATGTTGACTTTTTTTTTGTGCCCACATTTAAGATGGATCCCAAATTTAATGAGAAGTAAGACAGAACAGTCATTTTTTATCAGAGTTGTCTTCAACAGTTTGTTGATGTTTTGGTTCAAGTTTTTTTAACTGCATTATTTCCTAAACCCCTTGATAGAATCTCATCATAGTTGGCATGAGTATTATGAAAAAAAGACCATTCTATGGTGTGCTCATTTACCCTCCTTTTAGTTTAGGGTCAACACAACATTTGTGTTAAAAATAGGTTAATGTTTATCCATCTGTATATATTTCATAACCCTTTGATATATTCTCATCATACTTTTCATTAATGAGTACAAAACAAGACAATTTATTGCTTGACATGCTTCCTTGCCTCTGTGACCTTGGAGTCAAGGCTGCAGTCATAGTTCTTTCGTTAAAAGTTTTGGTTCAAGTTTTTCATTTGTTAACCCCTTTAATTGATTTTTTTTTACTCGGGATGAATCATTATGAAGCCATTCTGAACCACATGATGTGCCCCCCTTGGACCTTGGTCAGTCTAGAAAAATTTCAATAAGGTTTTGGGTAGCTGTTTTATTTGCTTATAATTCCTAAGTCCCGTGATGGAGTTGCTTCACGATTTAAAACAATCATCATGAAGCTAAGACAACTCATTCTGTGAAATGCCAACTCAGCCTTTTGAAGATGGGGTCAAGTTCTCAATTTACAGTGATGTGTTGATCATGGGAATGGCAAGCTGGTCCATGTCTTGTTCCAACATCATTCATTGTTTTCAGGATAATGTACACCCAATTAAGTTTCATGCATGTATGTGGAAAAGATTTTATCAATCAGTGTAGATGTTGACATAAGAAAACAACAAGAGTAAAAGTGAAGACCTAGGAAACCAGCTGAGAACACTGCATTTAAACACACTAAGTAACTCTGTCAAATTCATTTACCATTTTTTAAATGTTGCTTACCTCCATCTATTGTTAGTCTATTTAGAAATAAGTGCTTTTCTGTACATGTGTTATATCAATCTCAAGTTCTGAATCTGAGTCTTTGTGATTAATGAATTCAGTGCATCCCCTGAAACAAACATGGTTTAGTATTATTATGTTAAATCATTAACAGCTGGGAAGTCAGGAGGAAATTACTTGTTTCTATGTATCATTTAATTATAGAATCCCCAGAGGAAACAAAATACTCTATCCCCCTTCCCTCCCCTTTAGGCTACTACAATTTCATTATCTGTTACTTAGCCTAGCTTTACATATAGCAGCCAGCTTTAAAATCATTTACAGTTTCCACTTGGAATAAGCCAGAATCTATCAACTTCCCTGCAATACCAATCTGCATATCATTTCCTTAGGTAATTCTGTCTACAGTTGGTGCATACCTTAGATGTACAACAAGTCAAACACTGATCAGCAATTCATGTGATCAATCATGTTGCAGTTTGTCTGCTTAGCTGATGCTAATTCTCACACCCCTACAGTCATCAGGCCTAAATCTGATATCAGCCTCTGCTTCTTTCAAAGATGTCTACAACAGATATCTTCTGCATCAAAGAATCAGCTTCTTAAACTGACTGACCTGGGTATCTCTTTCCACTGTAGACATGTAGCATATACAGTCTAGCAAAAGTCTCCATTTTGTTAGCAAGCTCCAAAAGAAATGAGCTTCAAGACATTTAAGGCTTGATGTAGGACTCTGAGGAGGATAAAACAGTTTAATTCCTAATTGGTCTGAAAGAGATCATTCTTTGAAAAACACACACTAGTGTATCACACATCAGTCTTGAATAGCTTGACATGTTACCGTTGTCAAAATATTAAATCTGCAGCAGATCTGATCAGTATTTCTAATGCCATGGTAATTGCATTTGCTTTTCATATTACAGAAATAAAAGCCCAATCCAATTTAGAATAAAGGCGATATTCTTATTTGACAGTATGATCATCATTACTGATATTCATGTAATTTTTGAAGTACTGGTTGGAGAGGATTTGAACAAAGTGTGATTTATGGTCAAATCATTAACAGTATCATAACAGTTCCAACTGACCTCTCAGTTGGTAGCACCTTATCAATACAGATTTGTTTTGATAAACCACTGCCCTATCTGATCAATCAGCAATATATAAATGTTTCTCAACTTATTTATTTGAAATGCATAGAGGGGTTTTTTCAATGAGGTCACTAACACATAATGGTTATATAACATGTCTAATTTCAAACCTTTTTACCTTACATTTTGTGTTAAATTCTCATGGCATTTTTCACAACTTGCTTAAATGTACTGTGTCAATCACTATTTCTTTTTATTGGAAGAACAACTCTATAACAGCTAATTAGTGTACTTGGTGGGCAAAACTGTCTTCTCAGCTCTGAGAAGTTATTCAATTACAGCAGCAGGATTCTGTAGCCAAATGATAAGTGGAAAATCCCTGACTATCAGGTTATAATTATGACATTAAAGTGGTAAGGTGCAAGTGGTTATTGTTGTTGATAATAACGGTGTCTGAATCAAAAGCCCCATTAAACTCTAAAATTTTAAAACCAATTAAATAGTGCTATATGATTATACCTTACAAGCTTTAGTAAGACAAGGTTTTGGCACATTATTATTATAAATTTACCATCAGGTCATTGTCATGATTGAAGGGACACAATACTGTTATGCCTAAATTAAATTACCATCCACTTCTCATAGCAAGTTATATCCCTTTAGAGCCATCACACTACCATACTAACTTGCTCACACAACAGCAGCTGTAAAAACAAAACAAAACAAAACAAAATTGTTCTGGTTCTTGTGATACAATTCTGAGTCACAGGATATACAATGTATTTGACAACTTTGTAGCAATTAGCACAATATCCACCATTCTATTTCAAGGCAGATCACAGTATTAGAACCCATGTATCTGAATTTTTGTAATAACAGTAGATCTGTATAACTTTTGTTGACTGCTGAAAGCAATCTGAAAGGATGGGGCCCCGAGTGGCCGAGTGGTCTAAAGCGCTCTCCGTTACGGATCACTGCCATCTCACCTCTGTCTGTGTGGGTTCGAGTCTCAGATTTGGCCAATGTGGGTATGTGAGAAAGCTTGCCAGTAGCTTCTCGTGGGTCGGTGGTTCTTTCCGGGGTTACCCGAGTTCTTCCTCCACCATTAATACTGGCCGCCATGTATAGCCTATCGTGTGCTGAAAAATGGCGTTAAACCCTACAACAGCAAGAACAACAACAACAACAATCTGAAGGGTGAAATGACAAATGTTGCCAAAAAATTAATGGAAACATGACAAACAAGGTCAACAAACTGGTAGGCATACAAATTAACAAAAAAGTACACTTTGTACAGCTCCAATTCAATGAATCTAGGATGTTTATCGCTTACAAATTGTAAATTACCTTTTGTGATTTGAGAAAAAAACAACCCAATAACTTAAAAAACAAACCCCATATACAATCACAATAAAAACCAGGAGTAACTGGTGTAATGCTGTACATAAGAAAATCCATAAATCAAATATTAACCGATTGCATAACTTCATTAAAGATTTCCCAAGCTGATAAAGAACAATGAGTAACACATCTTTCACAATACAATCATACCATTAATACTCACTTGTAAGTCCATTCAATCAACAAACAACACAGATCCTGAATTGCCATAGCATAATGTGCCTGCATATTGGAGTATCTGTTGTTTGTTCTGCTGATTTCTTCCAACAAACTGCACAGACCCAGATCTTCTGGCGCATTATGTGCTGGCAGATCTGGGTCTGAGCAGTTTGCTGATGGACTTATCTAATAAGCGGTATATATGGTACATTTTGATCAAGTAGTGAAACTTGAAAAACAAAGCTGATTGGTTATGAATTGCCAGGTACTGAAATGATGTTTACGTTTGATTTCTTCTACTTTGCCTAATTATACCAATTCATGAATTATGATAAAAGTCTCCATTTCATAAAACAAGATGAAGAAACAAAAATCTCCAGCTAACTGAGAAGCAAGACCACCCTCAAATTACTACAACGGAAGTTCTGCATCATTTTCACAACAGTGAACTTAGCCTGTGAAATAAGACTACCTTAACATGTGCACTGATTTAACAATTGTCTGATCAATGGTGAAAATAATTCAAAGGGTAAAAATAATTTGTTTAATTAATCAAAATAACAACAGCCATTATTAGGATACTGATTGGCTTTACTATAAATAATACGGAAAATCCTGAAATTCTGGTTGGAAATCTGAGAGTATATTTCGCATATACTGTATTAGAAAGGATAAGGATTGAAGAAAGATTCCATAGAAAAATAATGATCAATTTTTGTTTATTCTTCCAGAGGAGTTGTATTATTGGCATGTACAAGTTATGTATAATTCAGTAAAATGTCTCATCCAGACAGTGGGCAAGTGTTCTCAATCAATTCATTATAAGATGGAAGAATGCCCATCACATCTTTATGTCTGCTGCATTAATCATAAACCAGTATTCATCCAAAAGAAATCAACCAAGACTTGTTGGACTGGCAAAAGTTATTGATACATCAGCCATATCTCATACATCAATTTATTATTTCTGATCTACCATGATGGAACAGAACTGGGGACCAAAAAAGCAGTTCTGAAAAACATATCTTGATAACAATGCAATTCTTCTTGTAGGCAATTTATCATGCCTGTCCCAAAGGAATTGTAGTTCAATCAATAAAAGAAAATCATGTCAAGTGGGGCAACTTGAGAACCACTCCCAAACAAGACTCCATACATACTAAAATGCAGACTGTGAAAAAAATGCTAAGATTTCTTGATAAAGAACAAGATAAACCACTTGAAAACATTAATTAACCCTTCAAGTACAATTTGCTTCCATATGAAAATGGTAACTTTACAATCTGCATAAGAGAATGAAATACTGTAAATGAAATTTGCTTTTGTTTTCTGGAAAGGTATCTAGGTACAGAGTTGGGCTGATCCGCAAGGATACAGGAAAATTTCTTGATGGGTGGGTTGGGGAGGGATTCAGAGGCTTCCAGGGGTCCCCAAGACCTAAAATTACCACTGATTTCCATTGGCTGGTGGTGAAATGGCTACAATGCCAGTTTTACTCTGTGCAGGTAGTCTCCAAGTCTTACTGTTTCCCCAAAAATCAAGAATTTAATGTCCTGAATACAGTAAGTCTCTCCACTAACTTGACTAAACTATCTTCAACATGTTTTTGTTTCACATTTTTATTATTCCTTTATTCTCTAATAAACAGAAACAAAATTTCCATAACAAACATGCTGCCTCCTTTCTTAACAGAATCATTTCAATGTATTTGATTCAGACCAAATGGGCATGTACGATCTTGATTAAACCAAATAATTTAAAAAATATTGTTGTTTCAAATTTGTTGACAAAAGGTATTAGATCACACAATGCCACAGTATAAACTAATCAATTTCTGTCTTTTAAAGTTTATAACCCATAAATAAACTCACTGATTTAGTATTATTGACTGTAACCTTGACCATATATGACCTACTTGCATAAATTCATATTTCATAGTATACAGTGAAATCCTGTGTAATGTCTGATGACAATTATTAATTGAAACAAAAAGTACCACCAAAATTAAAAAATCTGAACCTCTGGCAATTTTCTCCACTTTTAAATTACTGCTCATGTATCCTTGACATTTAACCTCCCAAGACCTAATCCCAAGGGATATTCTTTGCTCCTGGTGATGTTGGGAACATTAGGTTCCATGATTACCTACTAATGTCAACAACAGGTATTGCCTTCTAAGTAACATAACTAAAAATTGATGCCACAAAGATGGGCAGACAATGAATATAGACAGACATTTTATGACCCTATGTATACAGACAGTATGACCCCTATGCATAAGGACATTATGACCCCTATGAATACAGACATTATGACCCCTACAAATACAGACATTATGACCTCTATGAATACAGACATTATGACCCATATGAATACAGACGTTATGACCCCTATGAATACAGACATTATGGGGGCCCCAAGTGGCCGAGTGGTCAAAAGCGCTCAGTTATAGATCATTGTCATCTCACCTGTCTGCGTGGGTTCGAGTCTCAGGACTGGCCAATATGGGTATGTGAGAAAGCATGCCAGTAACTTCTCGTGGGTCGGCGGTTCTTTCCAGGGTTTGTCGGGTTCTTCCTCCACCATTTATACTGGCTGCCATGTATAGCCTATCTTGTGCTGAAAAATGGCGCTAAACCCTACAACAACAACAACAGACAATATGACCTGTATGAATACAGACAATATGACCTCTATGAATACAGACTGACATCATAACCTATATGTTTTCATTGTCTTTTATGACATTCATCACCAGAAGAACACATTTTTTCTTGGCCTTATGTTCAGCCAACTTCTACAGCCTTGGAAAACTAGCAAAGTAACTCCTCTGCATAAAGCTTGTCTCACTGGTGTAAATAACTACAATCCCATCTCTATTCTTTCTTGCCTTTCCAAATTGCTACTCTGAGATAAGAATGTACACAATTCTTTTATGAACTACCTGAAAAGATGATGTTGTTGTTGTTGTTGTTGTAGGGCTTAACACCATTTTTCAGCACACGATAGGCTATACATGGCGGCCAGTATTATTGGTGGAGGAAGAACCTGGGAAAACCCCAGAAAGAACCACCGACCCACGAGAAGCTACTGGCAAGCTTTCTCACATATCTACATTGGTCGAAATGAAAAGATGAAATCAAGAAATTCAGTTTGGCTTTCAACACAATCATTCTTGACACTGATAACTAAGAATGATCGATGGCTGAAGTATTTGAAAGAAGAGAAATGGTTGGCACTATGATAGTCGATTTTCATATGGCCTTAATTTTGCAGATGATAACATTTTGCTTGAAAAAACCTGAAAATCTATCAATGTAGTAAGGACTTCTTAAATTGGTTTGCTCTTTACTTAAGTAATGGAGTGCATACAGTAGCTTTAAATGGCCAACTGTCTGTAAGAAAATCATATTAGTAATGAAGTACCACAAGGTACTGTCCTCCAACTTGTGCCACTGACATCCTTTAGTGAATGACTTTCTTCTGAAAACAGAAAATTTGATTTCTTTCACTATCTCTATTCTGATGACACAACACTGTCTGATCAATATGGATATATCCTACAAATTACCGAGCTCTGAAGTATGGTGCCAAGAAAACAGCACGATTTTCTATGCAGAAACCCCCCCCACCCCCCCCCAAAATTTACTTGTAACAAACAACACAGTAAAGATAAAGCACAAAATGATGGTGACAAATTCAAAGTTCTGGATGATAATGTGAACCTTTAAGATGACTTTGGATAAAATGCTTCTGTATTTGATAAAAATCTAACCTGGTATACTACCCACTTTTTACAAAATTAACTGTTATCTTTGGCTACTTAACAAAATCAAAATCAAGATATTCATACCATATCAGTATAGGGTCATTTTTTTTATAGTAATACTGAACTATGACTATTCTACTACTGGTGTAATGCCTCTGTTTCATGCATAGGAATACCTATCAATCTCCAAATGAGAGCGTATCATTTAATACTAAATCAACATACAAAAAATATTTATGATGCAATGAATGATATCGAAACCAATATGTGAAAGAATATTCCTGAAGAAAGCCAAAGTTATGTATAAAGAGCTGAGAAAGTCTGCTTCTGTCTACCATTATAACACTATCCATGGGAATGATAAAATATACTGCCTTATAGTGAGACTGCCTTCTAATGAAGTAGACGATATAACATTTAATGAAATCTCATGCAAATAAATCTGGAATTATTTTAAATTGATGCAAAAATCACCCCCATCCTCTCATACAGGGGAGAGACACAAAGTCCAAAAGTTTAATCTCCAAAGTTTAATGTGTCTAGCTCTAAAAATGTCGGTGTTTAAGGTCATTACATACCAACACACAGCTGGCTTTGTATAACAATATCCAAGTGCTTCTATGAATATTTCTGGATACTCAAGGACCATTCCACCATGAAACACTGACAATCACAGATGAACATGAAAGATGGTAATAATGGACCATTTCACCCATGAGACAGATAATCACAGATGACCTTGAAACATGGTAAAACATGGACCACTGCTCCCATAAAACAGATAATCACAAATGACCATGAAACACTGTAAATGATAGACCATTTCACCCTTGAAGCACAATCAGAAATAACTTTAAAACATGGTAATGATGTACCATTCTAGAGACAATCACAGATGACATAACTTGGAAAAACAATGATGGACCACTCCACCCACAAAACAAAGTCATTTACAGATAATCATGAAATGTAGTAAAACATGGACCATTTTGTCCATGAAACAGTCACAGATGATCATAGAGCATAGAAAAACATTCCACCCATGAAACACAATCAGATATGACCACGAAACATGGTAAAACATGGACCATTTCACTCATGAAACAAGATTCCCTTGAAGGGACCAATGTTCTACTGGGTGAAAAGAATTTCCTGGAAGTCAATTCTTCCTTTTAGCTGTGAAGCATTAAAACCATCTCTGATATTCTTCTGCAATAATTAGATTTTCAAATTAGCTGTTGTAATGCACATATTGGATGTCAGCTAGGCCATATTTTAATTTAGGACAAAGTAGACATCATTAAAAGTTTTTTCTGTAAAAACTCCATGTCATAATAATCATCAATTCAGGAGGAGTTATAAAGCAACAAGATTTTTAAGATATTCATTGTGACAGTCATATTGTATGTATGACAGGCAATATTTTCATTTAGGACATCCTAAGAAGTCTTTTAGTGAAAACTTCTTGTTGATATAATTATCTATTAGAGAGGTGTAGAGATAACAGTATTTTCAAGATATGACTTTCTATTCAGGTAGAATAGGAATAATAACAAGATTTTCAAGATGACTGCCATGGCAGCCATATTAGATGCAAGATCAGCACCATTTTCACATACTACCAACTAGTTGTTGCCAGGAGTCTTTCAGTGACAACCTCATGTTGATACAATCATCCAGTCTGGAGGAGTAGCAATAACAAGAATTTCAAGATGGCCTCTGTGTGGAACCAATATTTATGTCAGATTGGGACCATTTTAAGTTCAAATGGGCATTATAAGAAAAAATCTTGTGAAAACATCACATGAAATCGACTTTCTGTTTGGGTAGGGCTGTGATGACAAGATTTTTTAAAGATGGCTGCCATACTGGATTTCACATTACCACTATTTTTATTTAGGACCAGCTAGAAACCACATGAAGCCTTTTGGTGAAAATGCCATGCTGATATGGCCATCTATTCAAGGGTAGATATAATTTTTAAGATGGCTGTCATGGTGGCCATATTTGATTTCATATCAGTACTGTTTTGATCTAGGACCAGCTAGAAATCATACAAAGCTTTTAGTGCAAACACCATGCTGATATGGCCATCCACATAGGAGTAGTAATAACAAGATTTTCAAGATGGTTGCTGTGGCAGCTATAATGGGTGTCTGAGCTGATCATTTTTATTGAGGGCCAACTTGATCATGGGATTAATGTGTAAATTTTCATGGAAACCTTCCCAATAGTTTACAAAGACTAATGATAACAAACCTGTGCTTAAGGACGGGCAGATGATGTACAGTAGGCAACAGACAACAGACCATCCCATAAGCTTTTCTGGTCTATGACCAATAAAGCTAACAAAATCGCTGATGACCATGAAACATGGTCATACTTGGGACAAGTTTGTTATAAACAACTTTGTTGACCAAAAACCATTTTGCATTATACAGGTGTGCACAATATAAAGGACAATAACAGATTTTCACAAGGATCCACAAAAGCATCCATTATGAATAGCTGTTCATTATATGGGGGAGTTTATGTTATTGTTGTTGCTATGGGGTTTAATGCCATTTCTCAGCACAAGATAGGCTATACATAGCAGCCAGTATAACTGGTGGAGGAAGAACATGAGAGAACCCCGGTAAGAACCACTAACCCACAAGAAGCTACTGGCAAGCTTATCCACATTAACCAAGCTCAAGACTCCATGCCACACAGACAGAGGTGAGATAGTAGTGATCTGGAATGGTGAACACTTTAGACCATTCTGCCACTCTGGGCCCCCAGGGGGGTGTCTGCAAAAGCAGTTTACTATTTATTGTCCAAATGTCTTTCATTTTACACCCACACATTAGCTGTATACAACAGTAAAATATTTTAGTGTCATGTATTCATTGTACAAAGACCAGTGTCACAATTCTGCTGTACATATTGGTACAAGGAAACAAAAATGTGTTTGTTCAACAACTCCTCATTTTTCTCTCCCATTTAGTTTTACAGTTACTATGCACAAAGTAGCTGAAAGCAAATCTGTGATCTGGATACTCACAATGCAGTCATTTGACAAAAAGATGTAGATGGCTGACTTGCAATGGACACTGCTGGTCTGAACTTTTGGTCTCATAAACCACAAAATTGCCAAAATGCCATGTTTCACCTTTCACATCTCATTTTAAATGTACAACATTTAATCCCCATGGTGGACAGCCATATTTATAATCATGGATGGACCATGGGGTTTCATGGTCAAAGTCCATGGTATGTCTATGGTCCCAAAACTGAAGGAAGATTCTATTCATCATCAAATAAGGAGAGATAAACCTGGAATGATACATGTAAATACCAAGTAAATCATCTATTTAAATGAACAAGAAATGTATTCATAGACACAAATGTGCCATCACAATGCCTGAAAATTGTCCTAAATGTAAAACTTTCCTGGACAAAGGGACAGATAGACTGACAATACTTAATATGTGCCCTCTTGTGTTGAGGCAAGAAAAGAATAAAATGGCAGCTTCTGTCTCAGTGAAAGATAAGAATAATATATAGTTAAAATATTGATACATATTTAATCGCTTATAAATCCGGTCCGACTGCAAACAACATTGAACCTGACCTGCCATCACATAATACGCTAGCAGATCTCAGTCTATGTTGTTTGTTCTACTGATTATTCCTAACAAACTGCACTGACCCAGATCTGCCTGTGCATTATGCAATAGTAAATCTGAATCTATGCACTTTGCAGTTGGATTCTGACATATATATACTGTTTATCAGCAGCACAGGCAATGTATATCAGTGAAATCTCATATTTGTACCTTGATATACTCAGATGTTTCCTCCCACCCTCCAGAAATAGTTTTAAAATCATGCATACAACTATGACTATATTCTAATAATCCTTCCCTAAAGGTTCAATTTAAGTTCTAGTATACACTTCAATTAACACAATGAATTTTTAAAAAATATGTATTTTCTTTATCAAAACAATCATAAATACTGCAGGACAAATTTCATAACAAACACAGTCTATTTAAAATTGTACATGTGCCTTCGTGCTGAACATAGTGCAGCATCTTGGTTCAGGTTTTAATTTCCTGCTGTGCATTACAGTTCTCAGCTTTCAACTGTAAAATAATCTCATTCAGGGTTAAATTATGGATTTTCATTTCTGACATGTATTGTTCAGAAAGAAATAATACAGATGCTATGTTTGATATCAAAGGGAATCAGAAGATTGAATAAATGATAGCTCATCTTTAATACTGGGAACAGACTGGCCATGCTTATGGATAACAATTGGGGTCCCTGGTGCAGTCATTGTATTCGTGAATAATTGTCTGCAAATATACTTCTTCTAACCAAGCATATGCAGACTGTTGTGCTACTTTTTGCATTCAAATGCATGCAAGCTAGAACACTATGATGCAATTCTTTTTTCAAATTGCTATACTTGCTTTTCATAGCAAGATTAAGTCTGGAACTCTCTACCCAGTCAGGTCTCATTTAAAACGTAAAACAAGCAGCACATGAAAGTAGCAAACATAGGTAGCTGATACACAGTGTGTGTGTGTGTGTGTGTGTGTGTGTGTGTGTGTGTGTGTGTGTGTGTGTGTGTGTGTGTGTGTGTGTGTGTGTGTGTGTGTGTGTGTGAGAGATTTGATTTTTAATGTAGCTTTAAAAAAAATTCTGTCATATCGCTATGATGTCTACAGTGGGGCAGTTTATAGTGATGCCTTGCACTGGGGCATCATGCTGCAGACGTATAGCATGATGTCCCAACCAGACACTGGGCTGACCAGTCCTAACACTGACCTCTTAATGCTGAGTGCCAAACGAGGCAGCTGCTAGTACCATTTTTAGAAGTATTTCATGTGACTCAGCCGGGGTTCAAACCCACGACCTTCTGCTACCAATGTGGACACTCTAACCGCTTAGGAACAGTGATGCACAGTGATTAAAAAATGGAATTTTTGAATGCTTCCCTGAAATTACTGTGTTTTGTTTAAGCATTATTAAAGAAACTGTCCATTGTATTCTCGTCTCCTGGTATTGATTTTTATAAGACTAATTGCTGCAGTGAATAAGGATATTATGGGTCCTTTCGAAAGTAGAAAGCAAGGACAAGGAATGAACATGCATGAACAATTCTTGCTGCATTTTCCATGCATGAAATCAATCCCCCCAAAATAATATTTCTCTTCTTTCATGCTTCTAGCTGATACAGACTTGAAGGTCTATGCTAAGGTCAGTATGCTAATTGACAGAAACTTGAAGGTCTATGCTGAGGTCATTATGCTAACTGCTAGAAACTTGAAGGTCTATGCTAAGGTCATTATGTTAACTGCTAGAAACTTGAAAGTCTATGCTAAGGTCATTATGCTAACTGCTAGAAACTTGAAGGCCGATGCTAAGGTCATTATGCTAACTGCTAGAAACTTGAAGGTCTATGCTAAGATCATTATGCTAACTGCTAGAAACTTGAAGGTCTATGCTAAGGTCATTTTGCTAACTGCTAGAAACTTGAAGGTCTATGCTAAGGTCATTATGCTAACTGCTAGAAACTTGAAGGTCTATGCTAAGATAAGTATGCCAACCAACAGAAACTTGAAGGTCTATGCTAAGGTCATTATGCTAACTGATACACATTTGCTAATTCTCAATGATAAGGTCAGTATGATAAAATGATACAAACTTGAAAGGTCAATGCTAAGGTCATTATGCTGATACAGACTTGAAGGTCAATGCAAAGGTCATTATGCTAACTGATACACATTTGCTAATTCTCTTTGATAAGGTCAGTATGTTAACTGAAAGGGGTGAAACAATACACCTGTGCTGCGTACTGATATCATTCACGATACACAGTCCATGATATGATACATTATTGATACACATATGAACTTGACTGTCTTTCCATCTTTATTGTCAGTGGTAGGTGGTGCCCTTTTATATGATTTACTGGTTGTATTTTCAGTATGCAGATTACAGACATATACTTAGCATCTATTTATATGCAATTCTTGTCCATGACAATATAACAAAAATACTTTCAAACAAACTACCTGTCAAGTGTCAGTGATTTGTATTGGACATTTTGAAAATAAATGTGATATATAGATAATAACGAACAACTTTATCAGAAAAAGCGCTTTATTGACGATTTTTCTCGACTCGATTATAAAATGAGGATTCAGCCATTAAACAGCCCAGTTCCTCCCCCCCAACCCCATGGTTTTCTGGATGTCTAGCGGGTTTTTTGGAGGTCCATCGGTAACTTGCGCCCTCGCTTATAGTGCAGTCTGCATTTTTGGACCCCGATGTGCGTGAGTTATCGAGGGAGAGGTGTATATGGTTTTGTAGCACATGACCTCACAGGGTAAATTGTTTGAGAAAAGAAATGAAAATTGCATTCTACTTTTAAATTGTCCGTATTTTAATTTGGATTGGTATTCTAACTCATATTTAACTCTATTTTCAGGCTCAAAATCACCCACTATTATCTCCACTAATAATTTCCAAGTTCCAATAATGTAATATGTCATAACATTACCAATTATTGTCGTCATAACTATCTTCCCAAGTATTTGCTGAATGAAATCACTGTCTCAAGAAGAACCACACTGGAAGTCAGCCATTTTGGGTTTTCTAGTTAGTCTGTATATTGTAAACATGCATTTGTAAAACTTCACTGATGTGAGGTTCAAACAATGACAATGCTTGTTCCCTGGCACAATAATTGGCAATCAATTTTGTTTAGCACCCATTCATGTCAATAGCCCAAATGTGTAAATAGTTGCCTACCTGAAAAACAGATGTTGCAACAAGCGCTACATTTACTGGCAGAACCAATGTCATGAAAAGCACTTTAAGGGTGAATGGTTAAATAAAAATTGTATACAGCGCTGAGTACAGTTTGATGTGCACGACTTTCAATTAATTTGTTGAAGTTCTCGCACATCACAGCTCCAAGTTCGTGAATTTGTACAATTTTTTAATTTGCATACCGTAGCAGCATCTCTGTGTATGAACTTTCCAGAACAATTCATGATCAACTCTTGCACCAAGTTTCTCTGTAGCATTGCTAATAATTCCTGACTGACATGCAGTGAATAAACTACTTAAATGCTGATTGGTAGCTAGTGTTTACTCTGGACCGGAACGAACAATAACCACCAGTGGGAATTCAGTTCAACATATTTCATTGCATGACACCAGTAGTGTGGCTTTCAAATTCAACCAAAGTAGGCAAGATACAAATCAACAAAGGACCTTCACACAAAATGATTAATAAATGATGAGTAAAGTACTTAATTTACCTGTGGAACACATTTGGAATGTCTCCTTTAGGGTGAAAAAGCTGCTGGGATAAAATAATTAACATGGCATTGGGCGGGGGGGGGGGGGGGGGGGGAAATACACAATGTCATTTTATGTTAATTTTTTAGAAGGCAAGTTAGTGTCATCAAGTCTTTCTTTGGTTTTTCCTAACAAATATGAGTGCCTGTGCCTGCAGCAGCACAGTCTCAAATGAATTCTCATTTTAAAGAATAAATAGGCAAACAACTAGTAACTACTGATGAATGCTGAAGAATAAAATCATTACATATAGTACCGTATTTACCGTATATATTTGGACACAATAAAATACTAATTTTTTTTGCTGTCCCAGAACTTATGGTGAAACTTTTTAACCTAAGTCATATGTCCCAAGACTTAAGAAATGAAATAAATTTGTATTGCATTTGTGCTCCCCCCCCCATGCACGTTGCAATAAAATAGATAAACAAAACGCTTATTCGATAATAAAAAGAAAGAAACTAACCTTGTATTGTTATCATTTATTCCTTTTTTCAACATGAGTATTAAAGAATAAAATATATCCACAAAATCCGTATATGTAGCATAGGCTTCCATACTGTAGTGTGCATCACTTATGTCCAATAACACATGCCACGTTGTTCATTTGACACGAACATTGAGAAACAAATTGTGTTTGGTTGTGCTCAAAGGTTTGAATATGTTATCCGACTGAAAACTGGATCCAACAAAATCGCAAACAAGAGGGAAATAATCAACCGATATATTGAAGACATCTGTCATTCATGCATGACATGGTGTTAGGTGCAAAATAATCAAGATTGAATTATATCCAGGTCTTCTGTATGACAGTGTCTCACAAATAAAGATCATTATTTGAAAACACATTCACTTGAGTGCAAGTGACAATCTTTTCACCAGCACAGGTTATAAAAGTATGATTACTATTTACCCACAGACATCAATGCTCCTTTGTATTAATTATTACTACAGATGCCAAGCACATAGAAGCCTGGTGGTGAATAAACACAACTGGCAGCAAGCAGTAAACTTCTTCTTTGAACTTACCGTCAGGACATCAAAGACTAAGGTTATTTTTTATTACAAAGCAAGCCGACCTCAGAAGTTGACTTTGAATAATATGAAGACGTTTATTTTTAAAAGGATATCAATACAAAGGTTATTTTAGCAAAGCAAGCCAACTATGGATTCTTTTAAGTTTGCCAATTTTTTTTTTTTTTTTCATTTTTTCAATTTTTTTTTTTGAATATACAAAGACGGACAAGATATGGAAGCTACGTTTGGTTCCATTTCACCAGTATTCATGGAAATTTTTAAAATAAATTGAAACAATGGAACAATATAGTATCTCATCCATGGACATCAATGACCCAGCATTGCCCAGAAGATTTGGAGAAAACAAAATCATGTGATTTCAGATGATTTCGCAAACAATATGATCATTAACATGGATGAAATTCTAGTGTACTTTGATTGCATTCCTGGATGGACTGATGATAAGATGGGGGTCAAAAGTGTGAGAATTAGACTGGTGCAGATTTGAAAAAATGTGACTTTAGTCCTTGCAGTGTCCGCTTCAGGTGATGTGTTGTTTCTAACAATTTTACACGGTATGAGAAAGCTAAAAAAATTATTCATGCAACCAAAGAATGGATAGTACATGCAGAAGAGTTGTGTTGATGATATGCTGCTGCAGTGGATTAAAGAGTTTTATCTCAAGTACACCGTTTTATGTTTTTGAAAATAAAATTTCAGTTGGAGTGCATTTTCCGACATATAATTTTCAAATGATTTAAAAGGTGTCCCACAACTTACAACTCAAAAAAACGGTGTGTCGCAGAACATACAGTGCACAAAAAAATTACTTTTAAAATTAATTTATGGTGTCCCAATATATAGTGTCTCAACATATATGGTAAATACGGTAGGTATTGTTTTGTATTGATTTTCCACCTCTTGTATCGATACGTGTATCAATAGAGAAAAAGTATAGATGCACTGATATAACAATGAATTGTTTCACCCCTACTAACTGACACAAACTTGAAGGTTTATGCTAGTGTTGGTATGCTGATATAAACTTAAGGTCTTTATACTGATACAAACTTGAAGGTCTATGCTAAGGTCAGTATGCTGATACAAACTTAAAGGTCTATGCTGAGGTAAGTATGCTAACTGATACAAACTTGAAGGTCTATGCTAAGGTCAGTATGCTGCTACAAACTTGAAGGTCTATGCTAAGGTCATTTTGCTAATTGCTAGAAACTAGAAGGTCTATGCTAAGGTCATTATGCTAACTGCTAGAAACTAGAAGGTCTATGCTAAGGTCATTATGCTAACTGCTAGAAACTAGAAGGTCTATGCTAAGGTCATTATGCTAACTGCTAGAAACTTGAAGGCCTATGCTAAGGTCATTATGCTAACTGCTAGAAACTTGAAGGTCTATGCTAAGGTCATTATGCTAACTGCTAGAAACTAGAAGGTCTATGCTGAGGTCATTATGTTGGTATAAACCTGAAGTACTATATGCTAAGGTCAGTATGCTAACTGATACAAACTTGCAGGTCTATGAATGAAGTAATAGAAAATTCTGTACAATGTTATGCCTCGCCTACTTTGCCAGTACATAATCCAAAAATTAAAAGCATTAACTACTTTGCAAGTACAGTACATAATGATGAAACTCTGCATTTCTACTTTTCCATAACATAATCCAAAAACCTAGCTTAACAACCCTGCCAGCACATAATCTAAAAACTCTGCATTCCTACTTTGCCAGTACGTAAATCCAAAAGCCTAACATATCTACTTTGGCGGTACATAATAAAAAAACGAAGCACATCTACTGTAGCTAGAAAAGTGGGTCATTTACCATGACAATTAACTTCTGATGGGTGTTAATGTGAGTGATAAAGGTGAAGGCACATGACCAAACATGCAAGTGTCCAGGAAACTCAGTGTAAATTCAAACAAGAGTACAGTGAATGGAACATTATCTATATATGATTGCATTGTTTAACAGTCCTATATGTAGGTAAGTGTTATTTTTCTGCATAAACCATTTTCTGTCAGTCACAGTGATCCTGACCTTTAACCTTTCTGCTTCCAAATTTAACAGGCCTCTTCCTTACCCTAACTGTAAGTCATTCACAAAGTTTGATCCAGATAGGTGATGTAGAACTACTGCTATTGTGTGGAATCCAATGTCCTTGTTTAAGTTACTTAGCTTTGATCTTTTGATTTTTTTACCCCCTCCCCCAATAGCCTTTCTTCCTTATACCAAAAGCAAACATTCCACAAACTTTGACTGAGGTATGTGATGTAAAACTTACGTTATTGTTCAAACCATTTCGATTCTTTTATTACAACTACCCTGACCTTTGACCTTTTGATTCAAAATCAATACAGTATTTCCTTGCCTGAAGTTCAAAGCAGGACGTTTTGGCACTGCCATTTTGGCGCCGCCGTTTTGGCACAGAGGACGTTTTGGCGCTGCCGTTTTGGCGCGACCGTTTTGGCGCTTATTAACATGAACGTATTTCTCAATAAAAATAGTACATTGTTTGCACGAAAAACATTTATTGTTAAAGCATTCATAAAAAAACGTAGTACATAAAGTTGGCAAGAAAAACTTTGTTATTTTAATACATTTAAGCCTATAAATAAACTTACGGTAGGTTAGTGCGATGTTGTATGTTGGAGTTATAATTGTCGTGATAACATACCCTATCAGTTTCAATACGGTAGGTTAGTATGATGTTGTTGTATGTTGGCACGATGTGACAAGTAGTTAGTCCCATTTACCCAGTATTTAAACCATGTAGGTAATTGGCATGCCAAAATGGCCGGCGGCAAAACAGCTCTGTGCCAAAATGGTCGCGCCAAAAATTCACGTACCCCCCGAAGTGCAAGCCAACAGCTATGCTTAGTAACCCCAGAAGGTGGAAAACTCAAGTTATTGCACAAAAATCATTATTCTTCTTTCACTCAACATGATTTTGCTCTTTAAACTTGTGAGCCAACATCAATGGGTTTATTTTTTGTTACCCAAATTTCAAAAATGTAAACTCACCCATCAAAGTACATAACTGTATATACAAAAGTGTCTGTAATCACTCGAGTTTGAAATGCAGGTCACCATGAGCTAATGTTTATGCCAATATTAGTAGTAACTTCCAAGGTTTATTACCATTAGGTTTTATTCTGTGCACACAAGTGTCAGAGAAACTGAACTAAATAGCACCAAAGATCTAACAACACAAACAAGTTAAAAGTAAAAGCATTAGTTTTGTCCTGGAAAGGCAGTTTTTTTCTTCAAGACCAATTAAATTCCTCAGAGCAGTGAATGCACTGCCATGCATACTCACCACTTTCCCATTTTGTGGAAAAAGGGAATCTGATTGTTCTAAACACTTGATAATCTGACCATATTATTCTTTTTTTTGTTTACATTCTTCTCTTTACAATCAAATTTGGGAAACCTATATAAGTACATTTTACAAAGCTTCTGTTTTGGGCGTGCCAACTTTCGAGTGCAACCCAACCACAAAGTTTGGTGACCATAGATCCATCATCTGTAGTTACCAAACTTTGTGGTTGGGTTGCACTTGGGGTAAGGAAGAACCCCACTGATACTGGAGTCAGAAGGTCATAGGTCAAGGTCACTAATAAAGGAATAAAAATGTTTGGTTACTGAAAACTGTAGATAGATTACTAGAGGTACTGTACAGAAACAAACTTGGTAACAGATGGATGGATGGATGGACGGAGAATATCATAGCATAATATGTTTCCCCTTATGGCAGCCATATGATAAATCGACTGAACCAGCTGTTAGATTGGCAAGTCAGAATGAATTTAGATGACATTTACTGGCTCTTGGATGGTGTTGACTAAAACGATACATTGTTTGGATTTCTAATAATAGGGATGAAAGTTGAAAGGAACAACAGGTGTTGCTCATTTCAACAGATTAGGTTGATGTTCCAAATGATGGATTTAAAAAAATGTTTGCTTTATTAATTTTCTTCGAAAAGAGAGAGTCTACTTAAACTCTAAGTAGAATGAATCCTGCCTTGTCCACTTCTTATAATTATGGTCATTGTAACCTTGATATGAAAGACAGCTGTCTATAAAGGACATCAGATATCTCCATATAGATATGATCATTTATACCTTCATCATCAAGGTCACATGTTCCTTTTCTTATAATTATGGTAATTTGTATCTTTACATGAAGGACTTGTGTCCATAAAGGACACATGTCCCATTTCTTAAAATTATGACAGTTGAAACCTTTATATAAAGGATACCTGTCAATATAGGCACATGTCCCATTTCTTAAAATCATGACAATTTAAACTTTTATATGAAGGATACTTGTCCATAAAGGAAACATGTCCCATTTCTTACAATCAAGACAATTTAAACCTTTATATGCAGGATACTTGTCCATGAAGGACACATGTCCCATTTCTTATAATTATGATCACTTAAACCTGTATATTAAGGAACCAGTCCATAAAGGATTTCACAAGTCCCTTTCTTATAACTATCCTCATTTAAACATTTAATGTCCATTATAAAAAGGACATCACATGTCCCTATTCTTAAAAATTATGATCATTTTAAACTTTATATAAGGAAAAAAGTTATGACTTCTTCTTTAACAAGAACAACGTAATCTGCTACAATTGCTATTTTAAGTTATTATTTACATATGTTAAATATCAGACGTTTGACACAGAAGGTCTTAAAAAGGCTACTTGATGCCATTGTCTGAGCACAACCTACCTGTACATGTATTAGCAAGCAAAACCAGGTAAATCATTGACAAGTGCATGTGCTGCATAGGAGGATTAATGACTTTTACCAAAAGGATTTTGCCTAAAATAAACAATTATGTTTTTCACCAAACAGTGTACTTTTTTCATTAGAAAAGAGGTTTTCACTACCATTCACTTCTGGATTTCCAATGGTACCCATGGGTACACACCTAACAAGTGCCGATATTTACAAACATGTAAAAGAGTCATCAAAAGCTAACATATACCCCCCCCCCCCCCCCCCCAACATGTGAAGATTCCCACTAAGAGTTGTTGTTGTTGTTGTAGGGTTTAACTCCATTTTTCAGCACAAGATAGGCTATACATGGCAGCCAGTACAAATGGTGGAAGAAGAACACGGGAAAACCCGGAAAAAACCTCTGACCCACAAGAAGCTACTGGCAAGCTTTCTCACATACCCACATTAGCCGAACCCGAGACTCAAACCCATGCAGACAGAGGTGAGATGGCAGTGATCTGTAACGGTGAGCGCTTTAGACCACTTGGCCCACTGAGAATACCAGAAATAAAAGTGCAAATGGTAGGTGGATGAAGTATGTCCAAAATGGTTAAAAATGTCCAAAATGTTGAAATCAGCTAGAGTATTCAGACAACATGGGATTAATATATATTACAAACTATGCAATTCTTTAAGATAACAACTCAGACATATGAGTAACAAATTGGAAAACTTGAAACAATGTAGCGTGGTTTATCATATCAAATGTAGTGATTGTGAGAATGACTACATTGGTGAAACAGTGTGTTAGAAACAAGGATGAAGGAACACATCAGCTCAGAGTCTTCTGTAATACATTAACAATGCAGCATTATGGGACATTCCATCATTCCCAATCAAACCAAAGTCATCACATCTTCGACAACATATGGAAAAAGAAGGTGAAGGAAGCAACTGAAATATAACAAGCAGTGGCCAACACTAAACAGGGATGAGGGACTTGAATTACCAACCATCTACACCAGTGTCCTTGAATCACATGACCATTATAAGTCCTCTGATCCATGGTAGTCACTGATGAAGGCAGTGTGATATTGCTGAAAATTTCAAACTCTAAGACTTTTATGCTCTCAGTAAGGGAAAATTCTAATGATGATCAATTATATCCAGAGCAGGGAAACAACCTTTCCAGTTGCACACTACATGTACTCTAATATATATACTAAATTCAGACCACTAGTCTAATTTATTGTACTAAAATTCAGACCACTAGTCTAATATGCATATTAAAATTCAGACCACTAGTCTAATATGCATATTAAAATTCAGACCACTAGTCTAATATGCATATTAAAATTCAGACCACTAGTCTAATATGCATATTAAAATTCAGACCACTAGTCTCACATATTGCACTAAAATTCAGACTATTAGTCTTATATGTACTAAAATTCAGACCACTAGTCTAATATGTTGTACTAAAATTCAGACCACTGGTCTAATATGCATATTAAAATTCAGACCACTAGTCTAATATGTTGTACTAAAATTCACACCACTTGTCTAATATGCATACTAAAATTCAGACCACTAGTCCAATACGTCTACCATATCAATACCACAAGTCTAATATGTGTATCACATCTACACAGCAAGTCTAATATGTGTACTATATCTATACCACAAGTCTAATATGTGTACTATATCTATACCACAAGTCTAATATGTGTATCACATCTACACAGCAAGTCTAATATGTGTACCATATCTATACCACAAGTCTAATATGTGTACCACATCTACACCACAAGTCTAATATGTGTACCATATCTACCTCACAAGTCTAATATGTGTACCCTATCTGCACAGCAAGTCTAATATGTGTACCATATCTACACAGCAAGTCTAATATGTGTACCATATCTATACCACAAGTCTAATATGTGTACCACATCTACCACAAGTCTAATATGTGTACCCTATCTGCACAGCAAGTCTAATATGTGTACCATATCTACCACAAGTCTAATATGTGTACCACATCTACCACAAGTCTAATATGTGTACCCTATCTGCACAGCAAGTCTAATATGTGTACCCTATCTGCACAGCAAGTCTAATATGTGTACCATATCTACACAGCAAGTCTAATATGTGTACCATACTATACCTTAAGTCTAATATGTGTACCATTCTACCACAAGTCTAATATGTGTACTGTAGTACACCACAAGTTTAATATGTGTACCCAATTTTACAGATGTCTGAAATCGTTCTAAGTAATGTTCTGGAAATGAACAATGTGGAGACTTGTTGGATGAAGAGATGAATACATAACAAATATAGAATCTAAGAAATAATGAATAAAAAAAGGCTTATCCAGACCACTAGTTCAATATGTGTATTGGGTTTCACTAGTCCAATATGTGTATTGGGTTTCACAGACATACTTTGAACAGTTTGAGAATTATGCTCTGGAAACAAAAAGCGGAGATAATGGATGGATGAACTAACTGAAAAATAAACAAAAATAAAATTAATTAGTTAAACTGAAAAATTGTGACTAGCAAAAGACACATTTGGACAAAATGTGTACCAAGTATTGCAGATACCTTGATTGGTTTTAAGGTTATGCCCCAGAAATGAAATTATCTACAGATGGACAGACAAACAGACATAATGAAACTGTTGCTATATCCCCCCCACACACACACACATTACACATGCCAAGAGAAAAAAACAAGGACTTAATGACTAATCCAGTCTGTCAGAGTAATCAAATGGAAACAAAACAACCATTTGCAACAGCATAAAATTTGAAAACAACCAATTAAGAATGATGAACATTACTCTAAATGCTAGAATGACAGCATTGATAGATAAACTGTAGGACTATCATGTGGTGAGTCATTGTGGAAAACACATTAAACAGGATAACAAGAATGTAATACAAAGATTAAAGTGACAACCTTTTCTTCCAGAATTTTTAACTGTGTTGTCAATTTGAATCAGCAAATTTTGCTAAAGGAAAACTTAATTTTGTGGTTCCATTATACAATACTGTTGATATATATGATTTCCTGCATAGAACCATTAAGAGTTTATCTGAAGTGGCTTTGCAGGTTGGTCAACTGTTATTCATCTATGAATATATTTTACAAAGAAAGAAATGTGTCATCAAACCTTTCATACCTTAGACTAAATTTAGGACAAGATCCCTCAGTGAAAAAAAAGCATGATAAAAAATGACATGACAATTTGTGTAACAAATAAGGTTTGTCAGATACTGCTATAAATTATGCATTAGTCCGTTCTCACTATAATGCCATCTATGGGAACCGAAGACAGTAGACTGCCTTTTTTGATAGATCACTTTAGAATATAAGTACATTATTAGTATGCCTCATTATAGTGCCATCCACATGAACCATAGAGTATATTGCCTTAGAATGAGACCTTATAATAAAGTACATGACACAGCACTACCTCATTATGATGCCATCCATGGGAGCCATAGAGTATACTGCCTTAAGGTGAGACTGCCTTATCATGAGGTACGTGATACATATAATGTCACAACTACATAATGAAAAGGGACCCATGACATGATGTCCAGCTTATAACAGGAATGGTGTTTATGATGAGGGGCTTATAATGACCAACTGCTGTAGTAGATTTATTTTCCTTTTTTCAGTCTAATATTGTGAGATAGTTGGCACCATTTTCATTGAAGACCAATCAGACTGTGGGATGAATGTGTGGGTAAAGTTTCAAGGTAGTATAGAAGTAGCAATAACAAACTAATGGATGAATGCATGATAAACTGAAAATGGAGGGACAACAAACTATCTCATAAGTTTATTTGGTCAATGACCCCTAAAGCTCAAAGTCATTGACCAAGTCCCATGAAGCTTCTGCTGCATTGTTGTTCGGAGCACTGGAATTTAAAATTAGTCAGTGTTACTGTTGCAAGAATGCTGTTGCCACTTCTGTCTACAGCTGAATTTGAGGTGGAAAGAGATCCTATCTGGCAGAAATTCTGATAGATGGAGATGACTTTATAGTAAGCCAGAATATCACATTCATGGCAGGGAACAGATAATCATAGAGCGCAAAATAACTGCTATAATATCGCAAGTACTGTGACACCACCCAAAGTATGTAATCTGAAGCTGTACATTTAACTATTAGAAAATAAAGGTTGTGTTTCATAATTCACGTAGTTATAATAGTCACCTTATCATAGAAGCTATTGGTACAACCTTTTATGGTAAAAAAAGTGCTACTTCAAATAACATGTACAAGTTCCTTTTCACTTGGACAGCTACAGTTTAACAGTCTCCAGTTTATGAATTGTAGCCCAGAAAAGCTGGTAACCAAACCTGATGACTTATGTGCTTCTGATTCTGTATGAGGTACAAGGTATATAATTCAGATGGAATCAATGAAGTGGCAAACAAACTAATAGCCTGCCAATAAAAACACAATCCTTCAAGGTCATAAAAATGTCTATGGGAATTAATTATAAGCTATGTTCAGAACCTGCAGAACTGTCAAAATGACAGGCTGATAATTCTGACTCCAGACCTATTCCCAATGCACCTGTAGCATATGATAGTTTTTCAATAATAGGAGGACAAAAATTATGTTGCCAAAGTGGCCTATTTTTGCTTAATTGCCTGATTGTAAATTTAACAAATAGTAGCTTATGTCTCATGCCAGCATTCTTGTGTGATATGGCCTGTAGAAAGTTGTGAACTACCAATGCCACTGTCAACATTTGTATTTTGCTGGAACAACTATCTGCTTTGATACATAAATTCCAACACCAACTACAAACAAGGCTGCTATAGTCAATGTTGCCAAAAGCCACCAACAAGAAACCCTCTGGTAAAACCCTAATGTAGATTTGTTATGCTGTGGCAATACATTGGGACTAGAGGAAGCTCGCAGGATGTGCTGGAGAGATAATTAAAACAAGCAGAACAAAAGTCCCTTGAAGGGACTGATGCTATACTCGGTGAAAAGAATTCAAGATGAGACCATTTTTCTTCATTTTTACTGTCATGTGGTGAAATTATATCTCATATTCTTCAACAATAACGTTTTTTAAATTAGCTGCTAATGTTCATTTAGAACAAAATGGTCATCACTGGAAGTTAGAATGCAAAATGGTCATCATTAGAAGTCTTTTGGTAAAAACCCTATGTCATAATGATCATCCATTCAGAGAAAGTAGTGACAACAACATTTGTAAGACCGCTTAATTGTAATGGCAGCCGTTTTGGAGGTACAGCTGGAACCATTTTCATTTAGGACCAAGTTAAGTATCGTAAGAAGTCTACTGGTAAAAATCCCATGTTGATAGAGCCATACATTTGGAGAGTAGAAGAGATAACAATATTTTCATGACATGACTTTCCATTCAGGAGTTAAAGCAATAACAAGGTTTTCAAGATGGCTTCTGTGATAGCATTATTAAATGCCAGATAGGCAACATTTCAATTTAAGTCCAATGGGGCATCATAATAAGTCTTTTGCTGCAAATCCCACATCAATATGACTTTCTGATAAAGTACAGTTACAATAACAGAATTCTTTAGATGGCTGCAAGTCGAACAAATAAAATTAAATAAAATTTATTAAAGACAAAAATTCCCTTTAATCTAAGTTTTCAGGATAGAACAACTAGGTGTGCAGAATCTACAACTTTAAATAATACTAAAACCTGCTGGTACTTCATTTAATTATTCTGCCACAGTGAACTGCAAGCAATTCTAACACGGTTTCAAATCTCCACTGAAGCTAAGAAATTCAATTACAGATGTAATAATATAATTGGTACGGGATTCACAAATGTCAGACAGAAACTGTGGCTGAAACCAAAAATTGCCCCAGAATTGCTCGAATCACAGGAGCCTTGAATTCATTTTGGAATTTATAATGCCATAACAAAATCTCATAATTTCTATGTCAGATACAGAATTATTTCTTATTTTTCTAAACTTGTAGTCAAACATGCTTATTGTCAAACCAGCTTTATTTTGGCTTTAAGACTTTAAGACTGAACTGTATTCAAAGCCTTGGAATTCATTTCTTGTAAGCCACTCTTAACAGAAATGAACTTCATCTTAAGGGAAAGGTGACAGAGTCATCTATATTCCTCAACTCAACAAAATGTCTGTTAGCAGACAGAATGATTTTGATGAACATGTCATATATACAGGAAGTTTGTAAGCTTTATAAAGTGTTAATAATCAATGAATGGATGGACAAAGGGACAAAAATACTAGAAATATTGCAAGTTACAAATTAAAAATTTCAGTTGTTTCTTGATTGCTTTTGATTTTTCCTCCACAAATGACAGTTTGTGTGAGAATGGATGGAAGGAAAGAAATAGAAAGCTTAAAGATAATGAAGCTGAACTGATTTTTGATAGGAAAAGACCCTACACTAAATAGTTTGGGATTCTGCTCCAAACATTAAACTATGAATGACAGATTGGTGAATGGACAGAATGGACAAACCAATTAACAAGAACAAAAAAATATTTTGAAACTGAAGAATTAAAATAGAACAAGGCACTAATTCATAGGTGTTTCAAGTTTTATAGAGAGATCTTGAATGAATTTGAAGTTATTGCTTCTAAAATAAAGTGGGAATGATAGATAATATACAAAAAATTACAGAATTGAAAAATATGTTGATAGCAAAAGGTATATCTGCATCACTATTCTAATAAGTGTACCACATCTGCATCACTATTCTAATAAGTGTACCACATCTGCATCACTATTCTAATAAGTGTACTATTTACTGCACCACTATTTTAATAAGTGTACCATTTACTGCACCACTATTTTATTAAGTGTACCATTTACTGCACCACTATTCTAATAAGTGCACCATTTACTGCACCACTATTCTAAGTGTACCATTTACTGCACCACTATTCTAATAAGTGTACCATTTACTGCACCACTATTCTAATAAGTGTACCACATCTGCACCACTATTTTAATAAGTGTGCCATTTACTGCACCACTATTTTAATAAGTGTACCATTTACTTCACCACTATTTCAAGTGTACCATTTACTGCACCACTATTCTAATAAGTGTACCACATCTGCACCACTATTTTAATAAGTGTACCATTTACTGCACCACTATTCTAATAAGTGTACCATTTACTGCACCACTATTTTAATCAGTTACCATTTACTGCACCACTATTCTAATAAGTGTACCACATCTGCACAACTATTTTAATAAGTGTACCATTTACTGCACCACTATTCTAATAAATGTCACCATTTACTGCACCACTATTCTAATAAGTGTACCATTTACTGCACCGTTTTAATAAGTGTACCATTTACTGCACTGCTATTCTAATAAGTGTACCATTTACTGCAACACTATTTTAATAAGTGTACCATTTACTGCACCACTATTTTTTATTAAGTGTACCATTTACTGCACCACTATTTTTTATTAAGTGTACCATTTACTGCACCACTATTCTAATAAGTGTACCAGTTACTGCACCACTATTCTAATATGTGTACCATTTACTGCACCACTATTCTAATAAGTGTACCATTTACTGCACCACTGTTGTAATCTGTACCACATCTGCACCACTATTCTAATACTTTTAACAAATTTCACAGACATACCTTGTACATCTTAAATGGTTTTGGTTTGATTTGTGGGCTTAATGCCATTTTTCAGCACATGATAAGCTATACTGGTACATGCTGGCTAGTAACGGAATATTTTTTTTGTAAATTCTGATCATGTTGTTGAATGCCACTGTTGGTTGAGTTAGACAGATCTCTGATGACTGACTGTGACATTGTTTCTTGAATGAAGAATGAAAAGATAAAGTTCACACTTTTGAGGTAAATTACAGATCTGCTTAAAAGAAAGTAAGTATTTTATAAGTCAACAAATAAGGGTGTATGGGGCATGCTATACATTATAGAAACATATCATGACTATATAACCATGATAAATATTCATTTAACTGTTACAATATGTTCTTACTAATTGATCCAATGGCCCAGGGTAGTGCAGACAATCAGGGGGTTTCTTTTTATAAATTTAATTCTGTATGAATCCATCTAGATCTACATGTTGACTGCCTGCACTGTGCTGACCCTAACTTATAAATGAAACTTAAGCTGACCTCAGAGAAAGCATTCCCTGAAGACCTTTCTAGGCTTAATGGTGAGCAAAGCCTATGGTCAAATTGTGTCTATGACAGATATTTATCTATATTGAAAACCAAAATGCTCAAAGCCTAAATTATATAACCAAATTATAGGCATATATCTGCTCTCCACATATGCACCTTTGTAATTTGTAGATAGGATTCCTTGCTATAATACTGTACACTATACTGTAATTTGCAGATAGGATTCATACTATAATACTGTACATAATGTACTGTAATTTGTACATAGGATTCCCTGACACAACTGTACATTGTACTGTAATTTGTACATAAGATTCATTGCTGTAATACTGTACACTGTACTGTAATTTAGGATAGGATTTCTTTCTGTAATATTGTCCACAATACTTAAATTTTTCAAAACCATCTGTTGTTTAGTACACCATCAATCTATAAAAATCATAATTATTTTTTTTCCCTCTAAATCTGTTGTACACTGAGATTATTTTTCTTTTTAGAAGTCTGCAAATTTAAGATAACTTAAGAATATTATAATTAACATTTTACCCATAAATCTTCATACTTCGCACAAGGTCATTAATAAAACAAAAATGTAAAAAATTACCTCAAGTACAGTAAAGTTGTTCTTCATTACAAGTGTTCAGAGGCATCATGCACCATACCATGATCTAGGTGAAGCCATCTAATATGGGGTAAAATTATATGGAAAAATAGAATTCAGCCATTTTAATGGAATCCGTGGCTATACATGTGTCAAACCAGTACACGGGTTAAACTGAAGTTCTTTACAGTAAGGGGCCATTGTACTTATCTATGCATAATGAACATTAATCTTCAAACAGCACAAAGATCTGCTGTTACATAATGCATTGGAAGACCATGATTTATATCGTTCACAGCTAAATATATGTTGTACTTTTGATATCATTCCCTCGCAATTGTGCCCTCCTGCATAAACGTAACTGATAGCAGATGGAGGCAGAAGCTGTGGTAGTTTAGTGATGAACACACCAGACTTGAGATCTAAAGCATACGGGTTTGAATACTACGAGCGGATCAGCCTGGCTTGGCTACTGTAATGTGTTATTCAGCAAGGGACATTACTCCAATTACCTCAAACTAAATAACCTACTTGTGTTGCTATGCCATAAAACACCAAACCAAGCCAAGCAAACTGAACAGTGTTAAAACTGATCAGCCAGCACGTTACAGGTATACGGATCTGTATATGTTAAATATAGTTGGGACTGCTCTATATACACTAACATATACTGGTAATCATCTTTTTTATTGAAAGACACCCACACCCTAAATATGCATTTGGTTTAGTGTTTTTAGGGCACAATAACATATCAAGGTTATTTAGTTCTGAGGACTGGAGTAAAGTGTCTAGCACAGGAAAACGCAATGATGTCCAATCCAGAAGGATCCCACAGTAAGATTCAAACCTGTGTCCATTCTGTTGCAAGTCCAGCACACTAAAAACTGATGCACCACAGCTCCTCAACTGATACTGTGATAAAGTTTTGACATGGAGAGGTGAGAGAACAAGAATGACAGAGTCATGATAGCATAATTTCTTCAAGGTTTTTCTTGCAGACGATTGTATGGAAGATTAATGTAATGATCAATTATTAGGGAATAAGGAAAAGATTGTTAACAAGCAGTTATTGTTAGACCCAATCAATAACTATCAGAGTCAAATTACTGTGAGGCTAACTAGCTGATTGTCATTTGAATGCAAGCAAGAGTTTTTAATCTCTGCTATTAAAGCTTTTTTAAAAAAATTGAATAGACTTTACATACCCAGCACCGATATGGATACATGTCATAGCTAATGGCACGACGTGGGTTATTTGGAATCACCCATCCAGGTTTCATGTTTAACTGACAGATATGACATATTTTGGGAGACTGAATTTTCCTGCAGCTTTGTGGAAATGTAGACCCAGTCTTGCAATATCCCAAAAGACTCAAAGAAGAATGTGTTCCTGACAAAACTCCCTCAGATTGTAGTTTGGTAACCATGGCAACAATAACATTTTTGTCTCCATTCACTTTCATGCAATAGTTACCTTAACAGCTGCTCCCTGAATGATGAATTATTACTCTGATTAACTACTATAAATCCTTAAGTTTCACAGCCACTTCATTCTCAACAACAGACTGGTTCCAGAGACTGTTCTTAATATTTGATGTATTTAAATAAACTGGAAAGCAGTCAAAGTAAGTTCTAAATAAATGGCAGTTGTGTTTAGTCACAACAGTTTGTCCCTTTGGAACCACTTCACTTGTCAGCCTTTGAAACACCTTTCCACCCTGAGGCAAGAAGCCATATGGCAATAATCTGATACTTTTAATAATCTAGGTGTTTTCTGTTTCATGATCATCAAGCCTGCCTGCCGTCATGTGTAATATGGAAGAATAAAAGGTAGCCAATTGATGGCACTTGGTTGTTTATATGCATTCTGATAAACCAGCCTGAATCCTTCCTCTAATGAAAAAGATCAATTTGTGGCCTCTGATCAGAGAGGAAGAAAGAGATGATACAGTATAGCACAAGACTATATACTGTATTTTTTGTGATGTACAACACACATTTATGTGCCAAATAAATAAAAAGGCTCAGAACTGCTGTTGTATAATGCACCAGCAGTTCAAGGTCTATGACATTCACTAAAGTCTACTTTAACACTGTCTAATAAGCATACCCTTCAAGTTTAATGAAAAATATAATTACCAAGTTAAAAATGAAAACGACAAAACCATAAAAAACCAAGAGGTAAGCTATTCTAAGTATGTAAATAAATTTAACTTTCAGTCAGGGGTATGGTTTACAGCACTGGCAAGCATTGAATTTCATGTTCAAATCAACTCTTTTTGCAAGTCATTGAGTGTAATTTTCTGCAGGGCATTGTGGGTAAAACTTACAATATTATACTTTCACTATTACACCCCTTTTATCAATCAACATCTGTGCAAATGATAACATACTGTCAGTTCTGCCCATAATACCTCGCACAAAAAATTTACCCACAATGACTTCCAATGATGGCACTAATTTGTATTGGAATTTTTGTATAGCAGATGGAATAGCGTAGATGGCAGATCAGTGTCTAAGCTTCTTTTCAGTTCAGTGTGCAATATGCTGTGAAGATTTTTTTATGGATATTAAATTTCAAGGTCTGTGAAAAATGACATTTTCTTTTGTACTGGTGGCCTGGAGACAGAATCCTTTTGTCTTCATAGGAAGATCATCATTTAGTGGGTTTTTAAATTTGTGGTTGGAAGCAATCATAATATCCATGAAAACTAGTACCCAATGAAATGCAGTGACTTTACATTATGCAAAGAAATATGGCAATTAAACACAGCTGTTCTAAGAATGTTCCATATTGGTTGATTTATACTGACTGGAGGTTATTAGTGTACATCATCAGTACATTTTTTCACATACAGCTCAATTGCAGTATGTCATACCTGTGATGTCATGAGGTGTCAAATGAAAAACATGATTTTCAAATCCCAAACTCTACAAAACAAATCATGTTTGTATCAACAAGTTTTCCAAAAAACCTAATTTAAAAATAAAAAAAAATAAGAGAAAAATATACTTTTAGACTGCAATAAAAGTCTGTAACCTCTAGCCTATATAGACAGTAAAACCCATGTGAATCACTGTGATACACTTCAAGCTTACCATTTATGCTTGAGAAATATTATCACCCCAAGACAGTTTCAACTGTTAAAAAGATAATTAAATGGTAAACAACCACCATTCCATAGACTACTTAACTGATCTAACAATAGTTAAATAGATTTGTGTTGCTAGTCATCTGGGCATTGCTGTGGAAGACATTAGAATAATTTGTGTTGGTGAAATACACAACAGCAATAACCCAATTCTTTTTATTAAGTTAGGTTCAATCTGTGATTTTTGGGGTTTAATGTTGCCTTTAGCAAAATATAGGCTATACATGGTGACCAATATATTTTGGTGGAGGAAGGGCCTGCGAAGACCATGGGAAGAACCAATAACCCATGGGAAACTACTGGAAAGCTGTTTTACATAACGACCAATAACCCATGGGAAACTACTGGAAAGCTTTCTTACATAACAACCAATAACCCATGGGAAACTAATGGAAAGCTTTCTTACATAACGACCAATAACCCATGGGAAACTACTGGAAAGCTCTCTTACATAATGGGGCCCCCGAGTGGCCGAGTGGTCTAAAACGCTCACCATTACAGATCACTGCCATCTCACCCCTATCTGCGTGGGTTCAAGTCTCGGGCTTGGCCAATGTGGGTATGTGAGAAAGCTTGCTGGTAGCTTCTCGTGGGTCGGTTGTTCTTTCCGGTGTTTTCCCGGGTTCTTCCTCCACCATTTATACTGGCCGCCATGTATAGCCTATCTTGTGCTGAAAATGGTGTTAAACCCTATGACAACAACAACAACAAATCTTACATAATGACCAATAACCCACTGGAAACTACTGGAAAGCTTTCTTACATAACGAACAATAACCCATGGGAAACTAATGGAAAGCTTTCTTACATAACAACCAATAACCCATGGGAAACTACTGGAAAGCTGTCTTACATAACAACATTGGTCAAGCCAAGACTCATACCCACACAGAGAATGGTGAGACATGATTGATCTGTAAAGGAAAGTGCCTTAGACCACTTGGCCACCTGGGGCCCCTAAGTTTGGTAAGGCATGGTTCAGAAACAATACCTACTAGAGCTGGGTACCATGAAAAATTTTGTACTGCGCTATTTCTGAAATACTATGATATACACCATGGTGTACAGCAATTAAAATTAGAGACCAACAATTTAATTTTCCGATACTGTGGCCTGGGATTCTTTTTTTATTTTCATGCTCTCAGATACCTGAAAAATATTTTGCTCTGATTTATAGCAGATAACACAATGCTATATCCATTAAATTATTAAAAAAAAAAAAAACACATGAATTATCTTGAGATAAAATAAAATAAAATATATCACAGCTCAAAAGAAAATCAGTGCCCACCCTTGGTTAGAACCCTATTGTTCAAAAATTTGCCATCTCAATGTTAAGGATGTACAAGTTGTTTTCTAAAAACTTTAAAGTGGGATGATTAGGTTTAAACTACAGCTGACACCCTTTAAAACATACTGACATTAGAGGGTTTGTTGAAAAAATAGGAAGTAATGACACTGAAAGCTACAATTTACTAGCTAAGCTATTAATGTAATAGTAAGAGAATCTCTGAGTTAATGTCAAACAACTGATCAAGACATTTATCAGAGATGATCAGAGACGGCCAATAACACACTGACTCAGCAAATGGAAAATATTTAGTGGATTAGAGAAGTCACTTAAAATTCAAATAGAGAACAACTGGTCTCCTGAAAATCTTAGTATGATTTTCCATCTTACAAAGGAATACCTGTACTTAATAACATACACTAACAAATAACTTTGAAAAATTACATTTTTTTCTCCCTTTTTAATCTCAAATGTTGCCAAAGGTTGCATTGGGCCTGAATGTCTTTTACAAAATCCCTTTCAGATGGCATGATGGCATATCTACAAACGTGATTTGAGATTTAAAAATTTTATTTGTTGTGGTCAAAATTATTTTGTGACAAATACAACTATTTTGTAAAAACATCAATAATTTTTGGAATTATTTTTCCATGAAAAATAAAAAGATACTTACAATAACATTAAATTCTTAACAAGCTTACACAGGAATTTTCATATATTCCTTATTGACAGAAACTATAGAAGTACTGGTACAGTGAAAAAGTACTGTGGTAATTGTACCACTGGAAAAAAATACTGCAGTAAACCAGTATACCAGTAATAAAGCACACCTCTAATAGTAATTACACTATGTTGTCTTGTATGAGACTGTTTAGTCATCTTTGTTAAAGATTATTGGCTTGTTCCAGATCTGAGCCACAGTTTCTCTGAAGTCCGATTTTAATCCAAATGTGAAATCATGAAAAAGCAAAGTTTGATTGCTTTGGTTGGTGAAATACTACAATTAGAATCAGATGTGAGATACCTTTCTAAGGCAAAGTTTTGAAATGAAGCAGTCATCTACCATTAGGAATGCCAGGATCTGACATGATATAACTAGTCTGGCTGTTGCATGTTTGACACTTAATCACTGCAAGGCCCAGAAAAATTCAACAAGATGTTTGGGGAAGTATGAACAGCACTTAAACATCCAATCTCAGCGAACAAGTGCAAGGAAGTAATAACCCTTATGAAACTTGTATCAGCTTCAATCATCACTGAAGTATTGAGAGCAGCCAAGTCTGCATCTGTAAGTTAAGGTTTTTCTCCACAGTCCAACATGTAATGACAATAAGGAAGAATTCATGACAAAATCATAAATAATGGAAAGTGGATGCAAACTGAATCCTGATTTTGTTTGATAATGGATTTTATACATTTAAACTTGCTGCATTTGTATGCTTCACCATCACAGTCATAGGGGCATACAGTGTTACCCTTGTTGGTCTGTACAGTGTTAACCTTTCTGGTCTGTACAACATTACCCTTTCTGGTCGGTACATTGTTACCCTTGCAAATCTGAAAATACATTGATCCACCCATCATAAATTGGTTTGACAGTTGCAGGGGCATAAAGTGGTACCCTTGCTGGTCTGTACAGTGTTCATCTTGTTGGTCCATGCATTGTTAACCTTGTCAGTGTGTAAGTACACACATCTATCCATTACAGCTTAGTTTGACAGTTTGTTGGGGCATAAAGTGGTACCCTTGTTGGTCTGTAAGTACATACACCTGCCCATCATACCTTAGTTAAGTTGGGCCTTTCACCCTCTGAGTGGAGTATCCATGTTTCATGTATCCATTTTGAATTTTAATTGAAGTCTGTGTGGAGGATTTTGGTGTGTGTGTGTGTGTGTGTGTGTGTGTGTGTGATAGAGGTGATGTATAAAAATGCAAAATTCTCACAGAAAATAGGTACTTATTTTCTTTTATTCAAATTTGAATTTCCCCTGAAGGCATGTATGACTAGGTAACTTTTTCACAACTGTTTAATGTTGCTTACTTCTGTCTGGTGCACTGAATCCTCCAGGGACCACACAACCCACTTCAGTCTCAAAACCAAACAAGAACTCCAAATGCTGACAGGTATGGTATGTGTTCAGGCATTATCATCAAGTCTATAATACCATGTAATCTCACTTATAAGTCATGTCCAACTGCAAACTGCACAAATCTAGATCTGCCATCATAAAGTGCACCAACTGATCTTAGTCTATGCAGCTGGTTAGGAGTAACCAGGAAAACAAACAACACAGACCCTGATCTGCCAGTGCATTATGCAATGGCAGATCAGGGTCTGTGTTATTTGCAATTAGATGTGACTTAGAAGTGAGTATATATGATAATAATGATGATAAATTGCTGGTGCTGACTTTGCAACATGCTTGTAGCAAAGATTATCATAACTGATTCAGCCAATAGCTGTTTGGGTCTTACTAATACAATGGTTATGTCAGTCACATTAATTTCACTGACTATAAACATTGTAGTTAATAGGAATCTACATGATACTTACAGCTGTATGGATAAATTTTTTTATAGAAAAAGCATGACACTGGTCGTAATGATGCATCAATATCAGCTAATTTAATAAATCAAACACATAATACCTGATTGATTTGAATTATCAACAAGTTTATTCAGCTCAGAGGACTGCAATGAGAGTAAATTTCAATGAAAAAAAACACACAATTACAGTAATTAAATACTGCATCTTTTCACCTGGGGCTTTGTTTGCTTACTTTCACTGTTTGTTCTTTAATCAAAGTGGCGGCAATTTACATTGTGAAATGTCACAATGTTTTCTATTAATATAATCTCTTTGAGTAAAAATTGATTTATCCGATATCTCGATCTATAAATGATTTATCTATAATGACATTGGAAGCATGTCTTTAAACAACCTATAAGAAAGTTTATATGTGAAAAGAAAATTATAATGGTTTCATAAAATGACTTGTGAAAATTAAAGTTGATTACTTATTGAAAATAGAGACATTTCATGAAGGTGTCTTCCTGTCCAAATTACCTAACTAAAAGGGATGATTGCATACATGTACAAAACACTGCTGTGCCATAATCAGTTAAGATGATGGCCAGGTCAGCAAAAAATATTCAGTCAAGATCAAACCTTGAAGATAGGACCCCACAAGTGGTATGCTATGTACAAACTACTGTACCTATTAATGATGCAATGTAACTCTTAATGCTGCAATGTGCCTATTAATGATGCAATGTACCGACGAATGATGCATGTACCTATTAATGATGCATGTAGCTCTTAATGATGCAATGTGCCTATTAATGATGCAGTGTACTTATTAATGATGCAATGTACCTATTAATGATGCACTGTAGCTGTTAATGATGCAATGTACCTACTAATGATGCAATATACCTACCAATGATGCGATGTACCTACCAATGATGCAATGTGTTTCTTAATGATGCCATGTAGCTCTTAATGATGCAATGTGGCTATTAATGATGCAATGTGCCTATTAATGAAGCAATGTACCAATTGATGATGCAATGTACCTACTAATGATGCAATTAATGATGCAATATACCTATTAATGATGCAATGTACCTATTAATGATGCAATGTACCTATTAATGATGCAATGTACCTACTAATGATGCAATATACCTACCAATGACGCAATGTAGTTCTTAATGATGCCATGTCGCTCTTAATGATGCAATGCACCTATTAATGAGGCAATATACCTACCAACGATGCAATGTAGCTCTTAATGATGCAATGTACCTATCAATGATGATGTATTGGCATATCTAATTACATCCCTTGACATTTCTCCATTACCTATGCAATAACTCCTCCTTCTTTACCTACCAACTCTACTATTTGGCATGATAAAGTGGTGCAGTTCACCTTGTATGTGTACTGAGTGCCATGACTGAGTGGTCCTATTAGTACAGACCTTTATCCTGCATGATGAGCTGACTTGGCAAGGACCATTGGTTTATTGTCTACCATATGCAAATTATGCATACAGTTCAACCAATCAACTTCAAGCTCACATATACAGATGAAACAATAAATGGAAATAAAGAAAATCTGATTTCAATACCACAAAAAATTCATGAGTTAGCTGGAAATGAAAACAATGGGTAACATTCAGAACTTTTGTCAACTGAAATTGACACTGACCTTAAAATACCCACTGAAGAAAGCTGGAGTGAAAGGAATGAGAGTGAAGATGAAAAGGTTATAAAAAAAACCCCACAAAGTAAAGAATGATCGATCTTTAAAAACAAAAACTATGACAAATGAGATTTTAATATGTACCATGACCAGCACCATCAATGAATTTACACCCTAATACAAATGAATTCATTTTTTTTTCTCCAGGATTTTTGATCAATTGTGCTGAAGCTTGCATTTATTCTATGGAATTCTGCCATAAATTTTGTAGAACTATATATGAAGTAATGGAGTATTTATGTCAGGAAGACCAACATTAGAATGTAAATCACTTTTGTAAATTTCCGTAAAGCCGTTCCAAACCTCAGCTTAAATGAAGGAATACTGAGGAAAAAAACCATCCAAATTCCTATAAGCAGCTCTGTCAAACCCCATCTAATATCAGTCAATCGAATTATTAGCGAGTCTCCGGGATAAAGGCACTGATAAGGATGACATCCCTAGGTGATCAATGTACATGTATGCTGTCAGGTGATCAATGTACATGTATGCTGTCAGGTGATCAATGTACATGTATGCTGTCAGGTGTACCCATCTGCCTGTCTCAGGAAATGATGACAATCTTGTATGGCTTGAAAGGAGCCAACAGAAACAATACTATACAGAGAGACAAACAAATGTATTGACCAGTAGCCAGACAGAAACAAAAATACACGTACCTTTAATGTGGGAATATTTTTTGAAAAGGCTGGACAATAATCATTATATAAATTGTAGCTTTAGTATATGTGTAACAAACGAAAGTCTTTCGAAAGTGCTGATGCTTAACTGGCCAAAAAGAATCCAAGGAAAGATTTTTTTTTTATGCTGAGTACTGTAACAATCTTTGATATTCTTGAAGACTTTCAAGATGGAAACTGTGGTTGTCATAATAGATGTAAGACTTAGACCATTTTTAATTACAACCAACCAGACATCTTAAGAAGCCTTTAGGTAAAAACCCCATGTTGATATGATTATCCAATTTATAGTAGCAAACAAAGATTTTCAAGATGGCCACTATGGTGTCAGATCAATCTAGGCACTACATGAAGACTCCTCATTAAAACCCCATGCTGATATATTTTCCATTTAGAAGTAGTGATAAGTTTTTTAAGATGGCAGCCATGGCAGGCATATGGGATGGCAGACCAGTATTTTCACTGGGACAACTACATAATAATAAGTCTTTTGGTTAAAATCTAATGCCAATACACCTTTCTGTTCACATGAGTAGCTGTAACACAACTTTCACAAATGGCTGTGATACTGGATTTCAGATTGGAACCATTTTCATTCGAGACCAACTAGACATCATAAGAAGTCTTTAAATGAAAACCCTTGTTGATATGACAATCCATCCAGAATAAATAGCAATAACAAGATTTTACAAATGGTTCACATGGAGACCATACTGGCTGTAAAACTAGCACCGTTTTCCTTTGGGATCAATTACAGATAATAAGAAGTCTTTTACTAAAATCCCTGATGTGACAATCTGTTTAGGAGAAATAGCTATAACAAGATTTTCATGAAGGACACTGCAGCGGCCATAATGGATGTCTGAGAGGCAACATTTTCATTTAGGACCAACTAGACCTTGGGAAGAAAGTGTGTGTATAGTTTCAAGGTATTCCTCCTGGTAGTTTCAGAGGAGTAACAATAATAAACTGGTGCTAATTGTCAGAACATGGACACCCTGGCCATCTCATAAGCTATTGTGACTGACAATTTACATTTACGAAAATTTCTTTATATTTGTATGTTTGAGAAAGGACCTGAAAGTTTCAACAAATCTTGTAAAGAAATATTAGTTTAAACTGAAAATAGATTTTAAACTGAAATAAAGCTATTCAATTTCATTATAACTGCATAAATGACTTTAAACATTGAACATATTGGGAGAAAACAAGATGCAATATTTAATCACATTGATGGTAATGTCATTTTTACAGAATTGAATGAAAATCCACAGAAAACCAACGCCCTGGATGTTTATTTCATTTTCTCTTTTCCATGGAAAAAGTTAACTTCCATTGAGAGATCCAAGGTTGTTACATGTGACATGCATGCTGATGAAAGGTTAATCTACTGGAATGAACTATGCAACAGTATTCAAATTAATAGCTCCGAGGTTGATGCAAAATGGCTGAATCAGTTTCAAACTGGATAAGTTGAAAGTTGCAACAAGGGAAAAGCTCAGCGATGTGTGGGATAATAAATCAATACATCATTAATTCCTGCTATTTGGAATTTGTCCAAGAAAGGGTATTATCAAAGGATATATCATATACGCAGCAATCTATCATTCAAAGCATGCTTTGAATATATTCACAAACTGGACTTGATACTAATACATTCATACTTGTTTGTGTTATCAGGCTGAGAAGCCAGTACAGCTATAAAAAAAAGCCAGTTAAGATCATTGACCATAAAATCAATAAGTAATGACTATCAACTTGTTTATTGGAATGCAACTAAAGTCTGACTGAAATTCACTTAATATGTACAAGTCACTATGTTTGTAAGTTCACTAAATAAAAGAAAATCCAAGCGATGACCTTTGACTTGACCCAAAGGTCAATTAGGATGAAGAACCTGCCTGAAGCAATGTGGAGGTGTTCCATCTCATCCCTGACTGGTTTTGTTATCATTGTAATTCATCTGAGGGTAAGGTTCTGGTTGATGCATTGTTTCAAGAGATCATTCTGTCTTTTTGTCAGCAAAAGGTTGATATACCTCTAGGCAGCTGAAACAGCCTTCTTTTGGGACATGTGACACCATCACCAACAGTTTGTGGTAAGCAATAACATTAGGAACAAAGATCTGCAACTGTTGCAGTTAGTTGGAATGATATTATATTTAATGCAACCAGGACCTGATTGTCAATAGCAATAAAAACCAAAATTAATTTTATTGGGGGGAATTGGGGGGGGGGGGGGAGAAAAGGAGGCTAAATGATTCTGTTATATTATTTATTTTAAATAAAATAATTTTATGTTCTGCTAGTGATAGAAAAAACTGTCAAGGAGTGAATAATAAAACAACACATCCATGGTGTTATACAAATTTCTGGTTGCTTCAAAATTAGCTGGAATATCATACTGCTGAAATAAGACTGTTCTTGGAGAGATAGGTTGCAAGGTTGACATATGAAGTATTTGTCTGCCAGTTCATGTTTATTATAAATGAAACTAAACATAGGGGTGGAGCAGGCTGAATCAGCTGTATTCATCTCAGAATGGTAATGTGTTCCAATCTACTGTTGGGCTAAACAAGTCATCAAATGAAACCTCTTGACTGAACCTACCGATTGTTCCATTATTTGAAGGATCAATATCAACTGGAGCAGAATTCTTGCTGTTGTAGGTTTAATGTCATTTTTCAGCACATGACAGGCTATACATGGTAGGCAGTATATCATTATCTAGTGGAGAAAGAACCCAGGAAAACCCTAGAAAAAAACCACTGACCCACTGGAAGCTACTGGCAAGCTTTCCTAAACATCCTCACTGGCATAGCCCGAGACTTTAACACACACAGAGATAAGATGTTTGTGATCTGTAAAGGCATGTGCATTAGACCACTTGGCCACCCAGACCACTTGGCCACCTAGAGCACTGTAATTGGAGGAGAGAGAAATGAATGTACTGTATTGTCTATTATACAGGTAGTATCCAAACTTCCTATAACCTGACACTGTAATACTTTAGCTTTTTTTTGTTATTCACTAGTGATGCAGCAATCAAATTTCAATGAAGTTGTGTAGGTCTTAATTTTGATCTTCATTCTTTTTGTACATCTTCTGGCAATGATGGCAAGACACTTTATTCCAATGTGGATAACATTTACATTTTATTCAAAGACTGGCAGTGTTCATACTGAGTTTCACATTGGTAAAACATTTTTTGAAATGAATATCTAATATGCAAAGCTATCATTATGGGAGAGAGTGTAATATGATATCTGACATCAGTGTCACAAGTTATCATTATGGGAGAGAGTGTAATATAATATTTGACATCAGTGTTACAAGTTATCATTATGGGAGAGAGTGTAATATGATATCTGACATCTGTGTCACAAGCTATCATTATGGGAGAGAGTGTAATATGATATTTGACATCATTGTCACAAGCTATCATTATGGGAGAGAGTGTAACATGATATTTGACATCAGTGTCACAAGCTATCATTATGGGAGAGAGTGTAATATGATATCTGACATCTGTGTCACAAGCTATCATTATGGGAGAGAGTGTAATATGATATTTGACATCAATGTCACAAGCTATCATTATGGGAGAGAGTGTAATATGATATTTGACATCAGTGTCACAAGACAAGATTGGTTATGGGTCAAGCATGATTTCTCCAATAGATGGGAAAATCCAAGCAAAAGACATTGGGGCCTAAGCAGCCAAGCGATCAAGGGAGGAAAAGAATGAATGATTCAAATGCCTGCCCCTCTCTTTAAATGTTAAGATACTGATCCCTAAAGTCTATTAGATCTGGTTTTCAAAACTCCCTCAGCAAGGTGAGGGTATGTTGGTGGTGAGATATGCAACCTTTTCCTTTTTAAAGTAATTAAATACTGCAAGATGTGTTTCAGTTAAAACCCTATGTGACAAATGTCAACGCCACCAAGAAAAGTGATGATAATAATGTGAAATGGCCACTATGATACTATGTTAGATGTGAGATTTGAACCATTTTCATTCAGAACCAACTATATATTATTACAGCCTTTTAGGAAAAAGACTTTATGTCAATAGAACCATAACCCATACAAGGCTGTACTTTTGGAGGTTAGATAAGCACAATTTTTATACTGGAATAACTATATATTGCAACAAAGCATTTTTTCTCTCTTCAAAACATCAAAATGGACATCTGTTAAGAAGAAGTAACTGTTATGAGATTTTTCAAATTTTGGGAGGTCACACTTGAATTATCTTCATTTAGGACCGAGTACATGTACATAAAGTGAGAAGTATTGTTGTGAATACTCCATGCTGAAACAATCATCTCCTCAAGATGGTCATCACTGATTAGCAACATTATTATTTAGGACAAACTAGTTATCATAAGATGTAATTTAGTGAAAACCCCATGTCTACACGACCATCAGCTCAGGACGGCAAATATGGTGGCCATATTGGAGGTCTGATCAGCACCATCTTCATACAGGAGCAACTACAAATCATACAAAGTCTTTTAGGCCATACAAAAATTTGTTTCCGATTGGCTGACCATCCTTATTTTCTGTGGCCAACCCTAGCAATTTTTCCCCCAGAGTCAATAATAAAAGAAATTTAAAAAATGTCCCTAAAATTGATTTGTGCATCTAACTGAGCTGGTTTAGCCCAGTACTTGAAGTGCTAAGTACATTATATATACTAATCATAATAACATACATGTTTTTTTAAAAAAATGAAAAAAAAATATAAATTGAAAGAAAAAATTCCTGTAATTGATTTGTGCATCTTACTCAGCTGGTTCAGTCCACCGCATAGTACATATATATATATATATATATATATATATATATATATATATATATAATGTTAAAAAAAACAACCTTTTTTATAATATAAAATCAGTGCAATAGGAAACACATACTGGGGGGGGGGGCCCTTAGCAAAATGCTGCTACAACTATCAATTCAGGAAAAGTAACAATGCAAGATTTTCAAGATAGCCATTATGATCATCAAATTGGAAGTCTGATTAGCACCATTTCATTTATGACCTTAAACGTCTAGCGGAAGCCCAATGTAAATATTACCACCTGTAAGAAGTAATAGAGAGAAAAAAAATTGTTAAGTTGGCCACAGTGGTGGGCATACTGGATATCAGACTGATTTAAGATCAACTTTACATCCAAAAGTCTTTAAAGACAAGCCCACGATGATATGACCATCAACTCAGGAGTAGTGATAACAAGATTTTGAAAGTGGCAATAAGACAGGCACCACTTTAAATAAACTCAGGTCCTGTTAGACAGCATAAAAAGTCAATTGCTGAAAACACATCAAAAATATAAATCACTTAGGAGTAGTGACAAGATGACTAGTCTGGTATTCATATTAGATGTCCATTTTCATTTATGACCAGCTAAACATCATTAGAGGTCCTTTAGTGAAAAGTCCTATGTGGGTATAAGCATTCATTCACAAGGAGCAAGTATACCAAAAAGTTTAAACTTTGCCAAACTGAAGAACAATCAGCAAAACTATAAAAAGTACTGAATAAAATCCGGAACATGCTATGAGAATACTCATAAGTGAAATTAAAATGCATATACAAAAACTTTAACCTCAAAATTTTTCTCATAAATGCAACCATTCACACTGCATAAACAAGTTTAATTACAATAAATAGACAAAATGAAATTTAAAGGCATGCTACCTGCATATGAGCCATGCACAAACTTTTACATCAGTCATGCTGCCATCATCACAGTGGGCATTGCATAAGCTATCCTGTACTTTGTACAGGTAACTTAAGCAAAAAAATAAAAATAACCCTAATAAAAGTGGCAAAAATGGATCAGAATGAGAAACTGTACAAATAAATGTTTTTTGCTGAAATGACTTATTCCCATCTTTAGGAAAGAGTTTTTCACAAACATAAGAGCCATACATTTTAATCCCAAAAAGTAACAAGATGCAAAATTTTGCATGAAAATTTTCAAAGATTTATAATTTGTTTGCATATTGTATATTAAATGGAGGATATATTACCTCTTTGTAGTAAAACTCTAGATCAGTCAAAATTCTCAGGTCAAAAACATTCAAGACTTTACAGTAAATGCTAGTGATAAAACAATGTATGTGTTATCAGAAACATGACAACCTAGCTGAACTACAAATGTTAGATTCTTAAGTGACCTCTAATTGCATATAATTGAACAGTTTTGGTCTCTGCTGTCAAGATTGATATTATGAAAGAATATGAACAGTTGCAGGACTCTCTTTCTGACCTGACCTATCAAAACATACAGTGATGATGGTGATACTTTTCAACATCCCAATGTACTGCAGATTAACTGAAACAGACAACATAGTTTTCTGTGTCCCATGACAAATGTCCGAGAGGCAATAATGTTTTACATTAAAACTTTCATATTCATATTTTATCATGGCTCAGGCTTCTTCTGTAGAAGTTAACTTAATCTACTTTGTACATTAATTGTTTTATAATGCCCATGGAGCATCATTTGGCAGAGCATCTGACTTGTAACCCAATGATTTGGCAGAGTATCTGACTTGTAACCCAATGATTACAAGTCCAATACCTGCCCAGGCTCATTCCAGGTATCTAACATATGATGTCCTTGGGAAGGGCACTAAACTTACATTTCCTTGATATTATATAGCCAATAATGTGATAAAAGTGTCATGAAAAACCAACAAAACCAAAAAAGATACTTAGGATGCACTATATACCAGCGTATCACTCACAAAATATAATTTATCTGGCTGTTTGTTCATGATGGCCTGAGCATGATACAAGCATTTTAATATGCATATCAGTTTGTGAAGCTAAAATGCTGGATGTATAAAGTATGTCCAAAATCAGTAATTTGTTCATTGTAACCAATTAACAACTGATTTTTTATCTGTTGGAGATTCTTTCTACTACTTTATCCATGGACAAAAACATGTTGAATGGTTCAATTGTTTGTATCCCATAAGTATATCGGTTTACTAACAAATTTGTTGTTCGACATTGATGGTTCTTGATTTTGTAATAAAACAACTGTAGGTTATATAAGGTCATAGTTAATGTAAAGTTCAACAAATGTGTTGATGTTTCATAGGATGGTAATGTGAGTCCCTGGGCAACTAGGTATATCGGTTTACTAACAAATTTGTTGTTCGACATTGATGGTTCTTGATTTTGTAATAAAACAACTGTAGGTTATATAAGGTCATAGTTAATGTAAAGTTCAACAAATGTGTTGATGTTTCATAGGATGGTAATGTGAGTCCCTGGGCAACTAGTGCTGCACCTATGAATATTTATTTATACATCTGGAAAATTACTGTTTACTGATTGGCTAGAATCAATCAATTGCTCTACCATGAATAGTACTAAAATTATCGAACAATAGCAGTCAAACTACATCTTCCGCTTTCAAATGTTTGACATATTCTCCTGCCAAAGGCTGTGACATCTGCAGTTGACACTTGCTTTATTTTGCTGAGGTCACGGTATGAAGAATTGCAAACCAGTTATCAGTGCCAGCAGTTCTACAAAGTACACATTGTCAACAATTAATTATGATGATCTGGGCTTGATGCATAGTATCCAAATTTTGTGTGTGTTTCATTACCTTTTCAATGATAGAGAAATACACTATCACTGATAATTTGAACTATTCTTACATGTTATGTACATATATGTTCTTTCTAAGTGTGTGTGATAAATCCACAGACACTCAAGTCAAGTCACATGACCTAAGCAAACATGAGCAAATAAGCTAGAGTTGCATCTGATTGGTTGCTGGATCTGTCATGGAACAGTCAAAAGTATAGCCATGATATCTGAAATGGTGACAGGAAGTAGGGTTGTGTTGTTCAACATGGATTTACAAGTCATCAACATGGTATTTGATCCAGAAACATTATGTACATGTTACCAAAAGGACCCTTCAACCAACCTTAACTCAAGAGCTGTAAGAAATACCATTAAGTGTCCTATATATATGCTGATTTGTTGCAACAGATCTATCTGCATCATTGGCATGGTTTTGTGAAAGTTCACTTTTCAATCCAACAGATTTGCATTCATAGAATTTAGTCGCAGTGTTCAATTTACATCATGTTACGAGTGGTGAATTAGAGAGTGCAATTCCACGCTTGACAGCATCACCTGGCGTCTATCTCCTCTTGTCTTGTATTTCCACATCTAATGTGTAAGCTTTGGTCCCCTTTCTGACCCTGATTATTCCGACCTCTTAGATGCGGATTTCCCTCTGACTCATCGGGTTTTCTTTTTTTCTCAGAAGGGTATAAAACTGTTCCATTAATACTGTTTCTTTTCCACACAAACCATACATCCTAGCACTATAGCCTGTCTTCCTTTCAAGACAGCTATCTGGCTTTCTACGAGGGAAAACACTATTCTCAAGTTTCCCAAGGAGTTGGACCTTTTGTCTTCTCACAAGGCAAAATCGGACCGAAGAAATTTGTCTAAAGTTGCTCCTATAAATTCTCAGTCTCCCAAAGTGTACACCTAAATGTTTTCTGACCAATCAGAAACAACTGTTCCTAAACCTTCCCCCAAAATAATCATGTCTTTCATCAGATTTTAACAGCCTAACATATGCTGCAATTAGCTTTCCTTTGAAGATCAATTATTTGACATAAAGTCTCCTCCAACTGATACGGTCGGTAATTCTAATGTACTCTCTGTCACTATACCGTTACAATGACGCGGTCAATTCCACTGAAGCTTAAATGTAGACCCTTTTATATTTCAGAGATGAAATAAAAGAAATATCAGTGAACTTCCTCAAGACCTTTCCGGCTTGACTATGATAACTTCAATGCACAATTTGTTCAACATTAAGTTGCATTAAGTCTTCAAAATTCGCCACATTACACCCCCCGTTACAACAGTATTAGTGTAAAATGTTTTCTGAAACATTGCATGGCACAGTTTATTTGTCACATTACCCGGTATTTATTGCATATTTTTGGACGGCAAAAAATAATTACTTTTTTTGTTGTCCGAATACATATTAAATTCTTTAATTAGGTGTCTGAAAACAAACAGGGGAAGACAAATTTGTGTCCCCCCATCGTCCGTAACAAAGTTACCATTAGCTCACATGACGACGTGCTGCCGTGAAGTAAAACAAGTATTTTGTCTAACACCATGGAAAGGATAATGAATGAAAAACAGGCATTACTTGCCTATTTTGTCTATTTGATACATGTCCATCCACCAGAAAACGCAGCCATACATGTATTAGAGCCATGATTGTGTGCGTATTTTCCAAAATAACCGCCATATTAGTAATCGTGCAATCCAGTTTAACCCTTTACTAGCCTAATCAGTGATCAATAAAATCTACCTTACAAACGCATGCAAGCTTTATGTCTGTGTAATTAAGATATTAATATAAACTAAATAAAAAAAAAAATTGGAATTATAATTCTGAAGATATTTATGACAGAAACATTTTAGTATAGAGAGTAGAAATACCGGTACATGTATGAGGGCTAATCTTAGAGCACCAAGGATGAGAGGCTCCATATGGGGTGAATGTTGTACGCATGCCTAGGAAGGGTAAAAATAACAAGCAAGTTGCAATATACGAGTCGTTAATATGTTGGTATTTTTTTAAAATAAAGGTGATCTATTTGTTGTGGTTCTCTCTTCTTTTTGTTTCCCACCTAGCCGAGGGTAGCTTCAAAATGAGTAGAGCCTGCCGACTCGAAACAATCGACTGCTCAAAGATTGTTTTGATGCATGTTGGAGATTTCAGGGTGTCTAGGTGATAATTGTTCCTACGATAATTTGTGGGATTTCTTTGACAGGTGTGTTCGGAAATAAAGGGCAGCCATCTGGATTTCATTAAAAGAGCACACGATGTACTGAACATGTTGAACCCACAATCAATATTTATCATCTACAAAGAGGTTTATTACCTGTAGAACAATAACTACATTTAAACCCATGGTACATAATGCCTCGGGGATAAGGGGTTTGTTTTGTTGCACGATGCCAATGAATTTACTAATCCATACTGACTCTCTGATGTATTGTTTAATGATATAAAGCAGGGATCATGGTTTCTAATCAAAGCCATAACTGTCACACCTGCGTGAAGTGGTTTCATGTGTAATGATGTCTACATTGACAACCAATCCATGGAAGTTTGTGATCACATTAAATAATTGGCGACCAAATGAAGCGAACTTTGTATCAGTTAAATTAACGGCAAACACACTGTGAATTTTACTTTAAAATGAAGCAGCAGATCTTCTTAGATTGTGTCTGAAAACATAAATTGTAGAAAAAATTATAGTGGAGCAATGTCCGAAAAATTACAAGGCATTTAAATATTATATTTGCCCAAAAATCAGTGTCCGAAAACAAACAATGTCCGAAAACATGCAGTAAATACGGAATAATAATTATAAATATACAACTGGGTCTGAAAAAAATTGCATGGATGATTGGCATGGCACTATTTTTAATTATCATTTTTCACATGACAATTGATAATAAGCACAGTTACACTGAAGTTTAATCCCTTTCAAAATGATTTGGGAAGAATGCAGCAAACACTTGATTCTGTTTTCTGACAACAAAAGCACATATAATCCATTTGGGGATTTTAAAAATATTAAACTTTTCAAAGAAAGTTGGCTTTTGATGTTTAAATAAAATGAAAAATGACCTCCAAAGTTATTGATGACATAAATTTGAACAATGTTTTCACTCTGAGGTTAAACCAGTGGAAGATTTTTATTAGCAATTACTACATATACAATTCAAGTATTCATGAAATATAGACAAACAAGGTACTGTAAAAGACATTTTCGAAGTAAAAAGGCAACATTTGCAATCCTCATTTAAGCTTTGCAAAGCCACATCTATCCTTTCAGTGATCAAGTAAACATGTATGTCAATAGTTAAATTTGTTTGTCAATAGCTAAATCATTAGTGGTAAAGGATCAAGTAAAAAACACAAGCTTGTGTTAGTTATTTTAATTTATACACCTAAATTCTAACACCTGAAGATGAACTCTTCCCTCTACATTTCCTTTGGACACAAATAGTTTTCCAACTGCAAATACATGGCAAGTTTATCTGTGGAGGAGGTATCTCTGAACTTCAATAGCTACTTCTCCAATGTATTTCTTTTCTTCAAATGCAGTTGTAAATGAATTCTGCTTCTTGACCCTGCTTGTCTTAAAAAGATTGATAATGTCTGTGCTTTGTTAAAGCCTCCTTTGTTTATATGTTTATGAGACCATCCCCACCCCACACCATGTGCAATTTCTATTGCATTGGTTTTTAAACTAAGGGCAGGTAGATAGTTTGAGGTTGTTTTGTTTTTTGTTTACAAACATATATCTATCTATCTATCTATATATATATATATATATATATATATATATATATATATATATATAATGTACTAAGCACTTCAAGTTCTGTGGGGAATTTTTATGTTTATTTGTAATATTTTTATATTTTTAATCTAATGAAAAGGTGCCAGGGTCAGCAGCTTAAACGGGGATGGTTGCTGACCTGGAACTTTTTTGTGTGCCTGATATGGCACTTCCAGTCTGCGACTATCAGAATCTGGGAGATAAGTATAAGTTTATCTTATGACACAAAAATTGAGATAACTCAAGGACCCCATGTAATACTCATAGCAGGTACTTATCTACTTACTGCTTTTAAATTTAAACAAATATTGAGAAGTTGTGGAAAGTTCAAGGAAATATTTATTTCGCCTTCTTCCATTGGTTGCAGAGCATGGAATTATCCAATCACTGCAGCCAATTCATCAATCAATCTTGTACGCGCCATTATAATAAATTCGAAAGTGGTCCATTGAAAGCAAACTGGTCTGTGAAAACTTGCATTATAAAGGAGTGGATTCATCAATCGCCATGAACTTGTTTGCATTATTTATATGATAATCCTGTTACCGGAAATGTTCTTAGCATCCTAAATATTGTTCAGCTGAGAAAGGCAATCGAAGATTACAAAGTGGGCGATTTGGTGTCGGCAAGGTTACCGTGTTTTGGGATTACAGAAGGAATTATTGGAAGGATTGGGGGTAAGTTCCTTTCTTTTTTTATTATATTATATTAAATTTGAAAAAGATAAGAACATTTATTTGCTCTCGTTTCATAGCACAGGCACTTGATTCCGGGGTAAACTAATGTGTACACTCACCAATTAACACATGTTAAGTGTTAATTGGTGAGTGTACACATTAGTTTACCCCCGAATCAAGTGCCTGTGAAACATGTATAGCGTTCAGTAAATGGTATTGTTTTCATCTTTATCTCATGATAGCTTGTGTGTGTTGTTGAAGAGGGATTTTTAAAAATAATTGTCGTGAAATAATGGTATGGAAATTGGACTGAGTGTTCCTGCTTCTATGCATTGTTTAACCCTGCAAAGATATATGATAAATAATAATCATAATAATAATAATAATAATAACTCTTATTATTGTTCTCATTTTTCTAATTTTATCTTTGTACGATTCAGTTGTAAATCTTTGGAAGTGAATTACAAGAATATAGTACATTTTAATGATAATAATTATTTAACTATGCCCGATTTGAATAGTGCTAATGGGTTAGTTCTTGCTGCCTAACAACCTATACGCATGGATGTTCCGTTCTAGCATTAGTTGAATTTAGAAGAAAAGAATTAATAATGGTTTTAATTATGTATTATATTTATTAAACATGAAAATGAAGTCATATTTTAAAATTGTTGAAAAAAAAAAAAATCTGAAAAATATTTAATTACTCAAAAATGGATCTTAAAATAGCCGTGTGTACATAATTATTAATAGTGCATGAAATCAGAAGAATAGGTTTATGAATAGTGTTAAAGACATGTAAGAATAGAACGGAACATCCATGCGTATAGGTTGTTAGGCAGCAAGAAAATCTACAAAGCAATCAATCAGATTCATTACTGCTTCAGTATATCCATAAAAAGCTAAATTACTTTATCCATTTTCTTTAAGTATGGTATTTTATAATTTAAATAATTGTACTGGCCTGCCATATTATCGTGTGTTGTCCGAAATTGCAGCTGCATTCTACTTTTAGATACGAGGTAATGATTCGTGATATCACATAATGGCCACAACTTTATAGACCTTATATGCCCTCCATTTCTGGTGTAAATTTGTGTACCATGTTAAAATGATTAATGCTCATGCGTGTCATATGTTGATAATATTAAATAGTACTTAAAATGGATTTCTTTTGTTTGTCTAATTGAAATGGAAATATGGTGTCCATGATACCGATCTCATGCTTTATTTTACCTGTTCCATATGAATTTGCAAAAATGCAAGCATCAGTGTTCTCTTAACTTTATAAAGAATGTCAGGTTACATAATTAAAAATATTATTATTTTTATTTTTAAAGGCCAACATGCCTAACCACATTTTTTTTCAGCAATAAACATGGGTATATGTATTTTTTCCCAAGTAATCAATTTCCATCACTAGTAAATGGCATGGAATGTATTGCATATTATTTGAAAAGTTTACATTTTTTTTTTAAATTTAGGGTTGAAACAAGATGCAAATCCACAATCACCAAAACCACCAAAACCAGCTAAGACAATAGCAACAAAAAAGACCACCAAGATGGCAACACCAAACCAGACTAAGATGGTATGTAACACCAAAAAAGTCCAAGGTAAGATAAAGATGCTGCAATTTCAGACTTTCTAAAAACTTTATAAGCAACAAGCATTGTGTCATATCTCTATGAGTTGATTACAGTACAATGAAATAAAGTAAGATAGTAATTCTGAATAATTTTAATAATATCTTTAAAGGGGTGCATCAGGATCTTATAATTTTATTGATTGAATACATTAGTTTGAACTCGTAAGCCATTGAGCCAGGAACAGAATATAATCTTGACTCTATTTGTTATCAACAATTTAGAATGATGGTCCCAAATTCAAAGAACAGTTCATTGTAGAAATATAGCTTTATAAGGGTTAATACCTTGTTTTCAGAACTAAAGGATTCCAAATATAATTTGTAAATTTAAGGCTGCCAGTAACAGTTATGTTATATGTGTACTATTTGTTTTATTAATTCATCACATTTTATATTTTCAACAAATATGTTGTTTTTTTGCAGGACTGATCCAAAAGAAATGGCAGAGTATCAAAGAGGTGATGATAAACAAGAAAATCAATGAAGTGCTAAAACCATCAAGAAACCAGGATATAAAAGGGTGGATTTTCAAAATTAAATGGACAATTTGGCACTGAAGGAACCTTATGGGCATTCTTCATATTTGGACCTTTTTAAAATTTTATTTGTACATGTTGAACAAATTAAAAATAAAATGTATTCTTATATTCTGTAATATTTGCTTCATTTCTTGGTCTGATGTTTTATGCCAGGAAGGTGTCCAAGGAATCCTTGGACAATATGTCCTAGGACACCTCGGACAATATGTCCTAGGAATCTTCGGATGATGTGTCCTAGGAAACCTCGGATGACGTGTCTTAGGAAACCTTGGACGACGTGTTCTAGGAAACCTTGGACAATGTGTCCTAGAAATCCTCAGACAATATGTCCAAGGAATTCTCAGAATGCTTGTAAACCTCGGAGGATTCCTAGGAAACCTTCGAGTACTGGTTACAAAAAACCTTGGAAGTCTGAGGTCAACCTCGGACATTGTGAATAAAAACCTTGGACACTGGTATAAAAAAAATTTGTCCTTGGACTATTAGCTCGGAAAATCAGCAACCAATACTCCGAGGTTTTTCCTAGGAAAATTTGTCTAAGGTTTCCTAGGAAACCTCAGAATATGTACAGCCAGGATATGAAATGCAATGCTGGATCTAATCAGTTGTTAACAACAAAATTGACTAGTATTTGCAAAGTTCACCATGAACCTCATAGGTCACACTTGATTTGTATAAATAAGTCTCAATTTTAATCAGATTGACCCTGGATAATAATAACATTGTTACTTTTTCTGTTCCTATTTCTTTCTTAATGAATGAAGTTAATGAATGACGTTCGAAATAAATATACAAATGTATGATTTAATATCATCAAGAAGTACTTTGTCACAATTGTAAATCTGCCAATCCCTTATCAATTTAATACTTATCCATTTCAGGACATTTTTTTACATTAGAGGGGCCCCGAGTGGCCAAGTGGTCTAAAGCGCTCACCCTTACGGCTCACTGCCATCTCACCTCTGTCTGTGTGGGTTAGAGTCTCGGGCTTGGCCAATGTGGATATGTGAGAAAGCTTGCCAGCAGCTTCTTGTGGGTTGGAGGTTCTTTTCGGGTTTTCCCGGGTTCTTCCTCCACCATTTGTACTGGCCGCCATGTATAGCTATCTTGTTCTGAAAAATGGCGTTAAACCCTACAACAACAACAGCAACATTTTTTCATTTTGTCTTCTACATGTGGACATTATACAAATAAAATATAATGAAAACAGAATTAGAAAGCAATGATAATTCAGGTTTGTCTAATGGAACGCTAAACTGGCTGAAAAGAATTTCCAGGAATTCAAGATAAGACCATTTCTAACTTTTAACTGCTGAATGCTGAAACCATTTTTTTGGTATTCTTCATTGATGTCATGTTTTTTAAATTAGCTGCTGTGGTGGACATATTGGATGTCAACTTGACACCATTTTCATTTAGGACTAACAAGGCATAATAAAAAGTCTTCTGGTTTAAACCACATCTTGACAGACTTTCCATTTTGGAGCAGCAATGATATTCAAGATAGATGCCACTGTGTATTCAATATCAGATTGGCACCATTTCTATTTAATACCAAACAGACATCATACGAAGTCTTTCAATGAAAAAACAATGTTGATATGACCAGCCATTTAGAAAATGTTGTTGTTGTTGTTGTTGTGGGGCTTAACGCCATTTTTCAGCACACGATAGGCTATACATGGCGGCCAGTATTAATGGTGGAGGAAGAAACCGGGAAATCCCCGGAAAGAACCACCGACCCACGAGAAGCTACTGGCAAGCTTTCTCACATATCCACATTCGCCGAATCCTAGACTCGAACCCACGCAGACAGAGGTGAGATGGTAGTGATCCGTAACGAAGAGCGCTTTAGACCACTCGGCCACTCGGGGCCCCCATTTAGAAAAAGTAGTGATAACAAGATTTTCAAGATGGCCATTGTTGCAGTCATATTAGATGTTGGATCGGCACCATTTTTCAGTTATGACCAACCAAGCATCATAAAAAGTGACAACCCCATACTGATATAATCATTCATTTGGGAGAAATACTGATTACAAGATTTTCAAGATGGCCATTGTGGCTAAATGAGATTATAAGAACCAATCAGGCATGAGAAGAAGTTTTTTAGTGATACAACCATTCATTCGGGAGTAGTCATCAGATTGATGCAATTTTCATTTAGGACCAACTATATGTCATAAGAAGTCTTTCTGGTGAAAACCCCATGGCTATATTACTTTTCATTCAAAAGATTAGCAATAACAAGGGTTTCAAGATGGCCAGTGTGGCAACCATATTGGAGGTCCAAGCAACACCATTTTTTTATTGCCAGCTAGACGATGGGATGAATGTGTGTGTAAAGTTTCCTGGCATCCCTCCAAGTAGTTTAGTAAGAGTAGTGATAACAAACTTGTGCTAATGGATGGACCGAGAACAGATGATGGACAATAGACCATCCTATAAGCTCTTCCAGCCTATGACCAATAGAGCTAAAAAATCAATAACAAGGCATATATCTAGTATATGACTGCATGTAAAGGTCTTTCTGTTGATAAAATATGGTATGAAACATTATGACCGATCAGGACAAAAAAACTGAGCATTCAGTGAGATTCTGAAATACATGTACTGCATTTGACATATTGGCCCTCACACATCAAAGTTAGTGCTTATCCAGTCTGGCTTAGAAATATATAATGTTGCATGTAATATTTACATAAACAAAATACATCCTAGGCAAAATATGATATTTGTGACCAATCCTTTCACATGTTTGAAAATACATGTATTTATCATCTGTGACCCACTGTCTGAAAGCAATGGTTAAATATCTGTATCAAAGCTATTGATTGTTGTGGAAGATAGCCAACCATCTCTGACTGCTGTGCTACATTGTTCATCACTAAGAAAAAACACAAGAAGTAATGTCAGATACAAATCAATATGCTGAGCAATCAAATATACCATACATACTCACTTATTAGTTGTTGTTGTTGTTGTTGTTATAGGGTTTAACGCCATTTTTCAGCACAAGATAGGCTATACATGGCGGCCAGTATTAATGGTGGAGGAAGAACCCTGGAAAACCCCGGGAAGAACCACCGACCCACGAGAAGCTACTGGCAGGCTTTCTCACGTACCCACGTTAGCCGCACTTATTAGTGGAATCTAACTACAAACAACATAGATTTTCATCTGCCATTGCATAATACACTGGCATATCAAAGTCTATGTTGCTTGTTCTGCTGATCACATGTTAAAATGGAAGGACTGAGATCTGGCACAAATCTGGTTTTGTACAGAAATTTTCTCGAGTGTGCAATTGTAACAAATTAAGCTGACCCAAGATACAGATGTTGGCACCCTTCATGTCTTGTACTTGGCTGAGACAATTAACCTTTTAATTACCAAGTATTATTGTGTCAAATAACAATCAAATTCTCAAAACTTGTCAAAATATGTCAAACTTAGCCGTTAGGTAAGCATTTAATTAGATTCTCAGGTCAGTGCTAGTAGGCATCACCGCTGATAGTTGAATGACACTTTTTACATTTCATAAAAGTGGGCAAATTACATTATGATTACATTAAAACCCAATTTAAAAAAAATAATAATAAAACATGATTGCACTTAACAAGTATTTATTTATTACAGTATTGCCATTAGTAAGCTTTACCAGCATTTTTATAGATTGATTTTCTGTTGTATATTTTGTTATTTATCAGGAAAATATTATTGTTAAAGATAATCTGACAAAAAATATATGTTATTTTTTAAAGGGTTTTCTTCTTTTAGTAATGGTGGCAATATTTCATTGCAAATGAGAATTGTTTTTATGAAATCAAAAGGAATGTTTTCTATCAAACTTGTTCAGGTTCTGTATAGCAATTTTCTGGAGAAAGTCATTTAAAGGTTTTTCTATTTCTATTTCATCATTATTTGTAGCAAATTTTGAAGTGTTCAGGCATGGATGCTTTCTGTCCAATTTGATCATATTCTGTAAAAGTACTTTTTTTTTATAAAGAAGTTGTAGAACCAACTATACAGACCCTGACATGGATGCACATGCTATGGCAGATCTGGATCTCTGTTGTTTGCAGTTTTACTCCACTTATAAGTGAGTACATATGGTAAAATTTTCAAAACTGTCATAAACAAAATGTTGTAACATTAATCTGATAAATCTTGAGCAAAGAATGAAAGACCCTCGCTGCAGACAACTGTAATTTTAAGTTTCCCTGTTAATTGGAAATGCCCATGGTAATCAGCTAAAATTCTACATATAAATCACAAGATTCAATCATTCAATTCCTTGCAGCAGTACAGAATAAGAAAAATCCAGCCCATCTCATATGAAAACATGCAACTGAATCCACCATGTAATTCAACACCAAGCCCATCTCACATGAAAACATGCAACTGATTCCACCATGCAAGACTCTTCAATGCCAAGCCCATCTCACATGAAAACACTCAACTGATTCAACCACGCAAGGCTCTAATTCAATACACATGAACATAAGAGACAGAGTTCTTTAACATTATCTGCCTTGGAGTGATATTCCAAGTCAATTACTCAGAGATTTGCAAACTAATTTAACACAAGCCTAGGACTCCAGTAAATAAAAAAAGTCTGGACCCAATAGTATGATATATATGTTGATCATGAATCTTGAATGATTTTCAAAAAATCAATCTTAATTTCTATCCTTTGCTAAATACAGGGATGAAAATAAAATTATTCAGTCATAATTCTATTAAAATATATTCAATTTTCTACATTCTGTTCTTTCATTTTATATGTTTCATCTGCCAGCCTTAATAAACAAAACTTTTATCAGTAATACAAAGAGAAATTAGCAGAAAAGACACATCATTTCCAAATGACTGCATATTAATAGAAGTAATTCAACATTGTGGAAGATATTGCTGAAGTTAATAAACAATTTTTATAAAGAAAGAAATCTCAAGTTTATATTTTTTACTAAACCTAGGAAAAAATTTTCTATTCTTTGCTAAACCTAGGGAAAAAAAATTAAAAACAACTGAAAAATATTTCAACTGTAAACCTAAAGTTTTTGCTTTAATTTCTATGCTTCTTATGTATGATCGCTCAAGCTAATACACAAAACATGTGCCAATAAAATGCCATCTAAAAGAAATGGATGAATACTAAAAATAATCCATTCCAAATAAGTATATTTTATCAATGACATAATATTTCCAGAACCTAAGCCTTGAGGTGGAGATCTTACAAAAGTGAAGGGATACACTCTAAAGATCTTTGTAAATTGGGGACACTCTAAAGATCTTTGTAAATTGGGGACACTCTAAAGATCTTTGTAAACTGGGGACACTCTAAAGATCTTTGTAAATTGGGGATGATAGTATGGTAGTGAGGAAATAAAATAACAATTTCACAACTAGAAAAATAAACTGTAACAGTGGCAATAAGAAATTAACTATAACAAGAAATGGAGATGTTAGAAAATGGCAAGGTTCCCCTGTACATGTATTGACTAAAACATAAATGGTGTTCATTTGACTAAGACAACTGGCCTACAGCACACACTAAAAGTTAAGAATTTAAAATTCAAATTCAAATAATAATAATAATAATAATAATAATAATAATAATAATAATAATAATATTATTATTATTATTATTATTATTATTATTATTATTATCCATAAAATCTCTATTAAAAAATAACTGTACTAAGATATTCAGTACTGGCAACAATACTAGTGGAGTTATGCCCCCTGTATTGTTATATAGTGTATTATTCTGACCCAAACTGCAAATATAATGGTACAAGTTGTGCATTAGCCCAGTGGGGAGCTGAGCCAAATGAATATGGAACACTGGATTTAGAACCTACAGTGTGGCTAGAAGTAATTGATGGATTACATAAAAGATTTGTTTCTGTCAGGCTTACAAAAATGTTAATTCTCCTGACCGCAAGTGAGATCATGTTAATTTATCTTTCAATCAAATTTTGAATTTTTTAAGATTTAAAAAGCTGTATTTTCCTGTGACAGTATAATTCTTACCCATGTCTAGCTGCACTAGTTATCTCTTATAAATTCTGTGCAATAGATGGTTCTGTGCTCATCAAACTGACAATACAAGACTGCTCTCCATGACTGTTGGTTTGATATGCATGATAAAGTAGGGTATATTTATATTACCAAACTTGAACATTAAGGTCAATGGTAAAACAATTGGTAGTGTGATACCTATTGGGAACAGCAACCTTACACTGTATCCATAGAAACACGAACAAGTAGGTGCTTTTTATGATCTATAATGGTTCAATTTAGGATTTAAATCAATAAACATTGCACGATTTGATCAAATATTGACTTTAAATATGAAAATGTACAAAATCTTCAGAAAATAACACATCTGCTCTCCAGAGGAGCCTAAAGATGGATATGGCAGACAAATAGTTGTATGGTCTGATAGCTCATAGAATCAGTGGAATTGGCTCACTGATTGTTATACACAAGACAAAATAAGTTACTTCAATGCAATGTACTATGTGTGTATGATTTTGGTCACCTTCTAGCGATTTCATGTCATAAAAAATCATCTATAAATAGTAACCATGTAGTTCTGTAAACGAATGCCATAAACCAGGATAAAGAACACTACAGAGTTCAAGGAAGGTGCTCCAATTATTACAGACCATTCTGTGAATTTGACCTTTAGTTGGCACTTCAGTTGGCACTTTGGTGCTTTAGTTGGCCACTACTGCAATGCAGTGCTATAGAACACTGCTACATACTACACAGACCCTTTGTATCATGCAGGATAATCTGTTTTAAGTAAATTTAGTCTTCCGTGTCATGTCATTAATATTGTTATATGATATCATCACCTTTTTATAGTTCCTTATCTCCCAAAATTTTTCATACAGTTTTTATAGACAAGTCGTTTGCACCCCTTTTGTAAAAGAAGCAGAAATACTATCAAACATCAATTTTTAAGTCAGCATTTCCCATGGAAATGTCTGTATCCATCTTTTAAACATTTGCCACTATCCATCCAACTTTTTCTTTTGGAATTTCCAAGCTGTAACTACGTTAGTCACATATTATCCATTCCCACCATGCAAGCTCCCACACTTCAAACTTTTTATTGCTGGAATCCAGAACAGCATAGAGTCTTAGCAACATTTTTAATAAAGGCTGCATTCTACCTAACATCATTCTGGTGGATATAAACAATCTGATATGTGGCAGCCTCATTTGCCCTTGTAGGCAGCCTCATTCTCCCTTGTTATATACTGAGTACTGAATTTTAGGCTTCACTTTATCAATGCTTTATTTCTGCATGCAATTTAATCCACTCTTCCCTGAATTGATGTATATTACATAGAAAACAAAGACTTGTTGGTATTTCATGGAGTTATCTCCCTTACACCATACAGGATATTTCATGGAGGAAAAAATCATACCTTCAATACATGTTTATGAAAATGAAAAGATTTTGTATGAAATATCATATTTGCCCTAAATAATGATGCAAATTCAAGAAAACTTATTTAATAAAGCAAAGGTTTAAAAGGCTGATAGTTCAGCCAGTATTTGTTGTTGGGGTTTATCCATCCCAAACTTGAGCAAACAATTTTTAATTTCATTTCTAGGACCAACATTAATTATCTGCATCTTTATGAGTTAGATCATTTATCCTGTTATTTCAGATGGAAATGCACACTGCTGTGCATGAAGTGTTCATGCTTGTAAGGAATCTAGCAGTACAGATGTCTTGTGATCGTCACTGGAACCATGGAATACTACCTCCAATTTATCAAAGGTACTTTACATACTTCCTTATAAGTCTAGTCAAACTGCAAACAACATAGATCCAGACCTGCCACAGCATAATTCGCCAGCAGGTCAGGTTCTATTTTGTTTGCTGTACTGATTGCTCCTAACAAACCTGCACAGACCCAGATCTGTCAGCACATTATGTGACAGCAGATCTGGGTCTGTCAAGTTTGCAGTTGGTCTCTTCTTATAAGCATGTACATACAGTATTTATCTTCTTAAATTTCTTCTTTTCTCTGTGTGTAAGAACAAGGTTAGTGACCTCATATATCTGTGGTCACTGAAGAATGTACAAGTCCATACTTTGTAATAAGACCCAGTCATGTCCACCTATCCCTGATGTTAAGTTCTGCCTGATTCATAGGTTGACCTTTGACCTAGTCATTACATAATAAGATATAATGTGACTTATCCCATATCAACAAAGTGAACCTTGACACTACTACTGATATGACGTTACCGTTAAAATATACATTTTATTAAAAATATAATTTTGCTAGTACAGCATAATTATGAAAACAGCAACTTATATAGCTCAATGATATTTTCATACATATCATACATAGGACACAGCACAGTGTCTCATAAAATTGTTTTAACAAGTGAGACTAAGTACAATTGTTATATATACAGTAGTCTAGAACTACAATGACAGGTGAGACTAAAAACACTTGTTACTTTGTACAGTCTAGAAATATCCTTATAAATGAGACTAAATACAGAGCTATATTAAAGATATTAACTGTCAAGTTTGGCTGGAAGTATAATGACATCAATTGTACAATGGGTGGGGGGCAGACCTAAATGTACAGGCAACACTGGATTCAGAAATAAACAATACTAATTGTGATAGTTTCATTAATCAAGAGTTGTAGTTTCTGTCATTGAAATAAAGTTGAGTTTTGAAGCAACATGTGATATTATGTTAATATTGATTTGGATTATATTTTGTGTATTTTATGATCTTGAAAAATGTGAAAATGTATCTCTTGTCAAAGAGTATCTTTTATTCCTGTCTACGAGGCAGTTCCAGCTGAGATGAAAGAATAACTCTTTTTCCGGTCTAGTTCTAGCAGAGTTATCTCTCTTAACTTCTGTGGAGTTTATGTTTCTGCCCTTGTCAAAGTGGCAAAGATTACTCTACATGACTGTGTGTGACATGCATGCTGAAAGTAAGGTAAACATTAGCTGTTTGGGCTGTGGAAAAAACAATTGGCACCATAATACTTGCATGGCATTTCACATGGCCTAGGATTGTACACCAATGATATTTTCAGTTGGAATGAAAACTGTCTTTGAGCCTTCAACAAATAATGTATGCATGGAATCTTCCATTTGGAAACAGGCAGCTTTGACTGCCTTTATATTATTATCTACCCTTTCATTACTCTTTATATCAATTTGACTATGCAACCAACATTACAGAATACTTTACCCAGATTGTATATGCCAAAAAAATTTGTTTTCTGAGATATTTCAATATAATTTAAAGCTTTTAGTATGGCTGTAATTTCTGCAGTAAAAACTGGCTTTTTTATCTGGTGACTGACTTAAAAAAGTGTTGTGGGACAATTGCATAAACAGCAAATTTGTTGCCCTCTTTTGAACTCTGTTTACAGTAATTTATGGCCATGACAGGAAGCTGATTTCAATGAATTTATTCTTTAAAGAGGATTTGTTGATGACGTTTTGGAACTGGCAAAAGATCAAAGATAATTTTGATGGGTGATGAGAAACAAAGTTGTGATTTTGAAAAAAAGAATTGTGCAGTATTTCCAACAGTGACAAGTGAGGAAAAATTTGTATGCCAAAAGATAAAATGAAGTTTGGTTTCTGAGCATACAAGGCTTGGTATCTGGGCCTGAAGACAACATCACGTGTGGGAATAGACAGAATAACAGACAGTTTGGTAGCATACTGTTGAGTCAATTTTGTTCAAAGATAAAGTGATGGTGCATCTGCCTCAACACAGAGGCTTTCTGATCGAGAAGTTCCAAATGTACCCAGACAGAATCTAAGCTCTTTATTGTGCATCTGATCAAGAATTACCGACTGATCAAGAATTACCGACTGATCTGTACACAATGGAGTCGCAGTCAAGTAAAGATCTCACAAATGGCCTTCAAGGAATAAATGCTTTCCCAGTTATAAAGGAAAAGCAACTGTATATACGTGTACTCACTTACAATTCTAGTCCAACTGTACAGACCCAGACGTGCTGTAGCATAATGTACTGGCAGGTCTGGGTTTATGCAATCTGTAATGGGGTAATCAGTAGAACAGACAACAAAGACCCTGATCTGCTGGCACATTATGTGACTATTATTTTGCCGCTGGATTCGCTTTTATAAGCAAGTATATATGGTATGTTTAACAATGGAAAGGCTGATAAAGGAATGCTAAATTAAGTTTACTTCATCATGTCTGAATGGACATAAAATTCATCTCACACATTTCAAATGTCAGAACCTACTTGTACATTCAAATACAGTGAGAATATAGCTTGAAACAAGTTAACGATGGATATATTTCAATGAGAGAGTGAAAATAATTGAGTTTTTACCCACAAGATGAAACATATCCATTATTCACTCAGAGCTAGCAAATTTTCTTTTTATTTTATGTTTCAATGTATTGGCCAGCAATATGCATAACAGATTTTAGTAGCATGTTTCTTACTATATTCCAGATGATAATGTCACTGGTTTACTATTATAATCTGCAGTGTTTTGTGTAAACTTACTTGCATGTTGCTATTTGCACAAATTAGTATTAATAGCCAAGTAGAAAATGAGCATCAATTGTGTATACAATAGGCATCATGGGTTCCCAAGCAGGAACTGCCATTTTCTGATGTGTTCGACCGAGATGAAGATTTGACTCCCCATTAATGGATAGATTTGAGTCATGCAATCAGGGCTTTACTGTAGTAACATAATTGTCATTCTTAAATCAAGGTATAAGAGCACCAAAAAAATGCAATAAAAAATGTTTCCATGTCTATTGATGGGACAGTGAAAAAAATATATCTGGCATTCTGCTCCAGTGAATTATCAAATTTATTTCTCTTGGAAATTCTAGTAACTCAATGCCAAGCAAAAAAAATCGAGTTTGTTGTGAAATTTTCTGGGCAAACTTATCAAAGACTGAGGCTTTCAACCCTAATTCTTGAATGTTTACATAAAAATGGTTATTCTGACAAACACCATATATGCTCATGTATATATCAAGTCCCATTAGGCAAACAACACAGACCCCATTATGCCATTACATAATGCACTATTCACCTACCGGTAAAAAATATCTAAATACAATGGACCAACACTTTAACATTATAAATGCCAGGTCAAAATGGAAAAAAAAAAAAGAGATTTCATTACAATGGCATATAATGGTAGCGAAAGGTATTTACTTGTTAGAACCAAGCAAAGTATAGTTCTGTTGATAGTAAATGGTAGATTTACGGTTGTGCACATGAAACATCTGAGAAGCACTGAAAATACTATTTAAGCAATTAACAGTAGCTATCAAAATGATACATACTGAAATATGCAGTAAGTGGTTTAAAACTATTACTCAACGATGAAAAGATACCATTTTAATTGACAGGCATTTTGAAATATCAATGTCACAGCTTCATAAACCTTGTCTGACACTTTGCTGAACAGAGCAACTGCAGTGTTGCTTATTGCCTTGGTTTCAGCTTTTGTGGAATGAATGTGTTTTTTACATCCTACATGGCTGACAATGTCCAACTTTCAAAAACCTGATATATCTGGACAGACAAAATTGTTCTACTGCTTGTGCATTTTTTAATTAAAAAAAAATACCCATCTCAGCCAGGACAATTGGTTTGACAATTTACTGATGCCTAGTTGTGTTAGAAACATCGTTTTTCATTGGCTATTTTGCCCGCACATGAGCAGAAGGGTAAAAATTGGAGTTGTTTTTGAGGGTTTTTTTTTTTTGCTGAACGGACCATCTTGTCCTACTTTTTGCAAAGGTTCGCCTGTCTGTGTGCAGTTCAGACCAGTCTGCCTTAGATCTGAGGCCAAAAAGTCTAAAATCCGGACACAAAATCGGATTCCGACATCAGGCGAATTTTGGGTGGAAAAAACTCAGGTCCAAAAAATTACCTTTTTCCCTCTGTATTTTGTAGTGCAACTAGAACGTCCAGATTATCTGGTATCAATGTAGAGCTATATCTCTCTACCTTTCTATAATACCACCCACTTTAGTGTATCATACATGACCTTGACGCTACAGAGCTCGGAAGTAGGCTACTACCTCCTGCCCCGTAAATGCAGCGCCAGGGGTTAATGTGTTAATGCCATGTTAACTCTGGAAAAATAATACTGTATGCAGGTATTGGTATTCATTCTTAAATACTCAGAGCTCCAGACAGCCATTGGTCCTCTCATCCTGACTAATTAAAAATTGGCTGGACCGAGTAAAACTTTACTATGTACTACTCATCCCTGTGCTGAACAGATGCAAATTCTCATCTTGAGAATTAATCTGAATGTATTTTCCACCATGAGTAAGTGCTAAAGTTCAATATTGTTTAACAACCACTGTGCATCAACTACAAATAACCTTTGCTTAATTTGCCTACTTGTCAGTCTAGAACAGGGATGTCAAACTCATCTGTTATGCATGAGGGAAGTGGGCCCAGATGTTGTATAAATATACCTCACTATATATCACTACCTATGATACCAGTAAGCATACAAATTTTACATTAAAAAGAGACCTGGTCTTACTCTTCAGTTCATAACAGAAGACTCTTGTGAATTAATACTGCATAATTACCTGATATAGGAATATGTATTATTCACTAAGCAGTTATCAGTTTGAAATATGACGCCTATTGATGTGCTTTATGTGTTGGTTAATTAGAACTTTTAACACATAATTAGCTATCTGACACTGAGGAAATGGGAGCTATGTGCCTGTCCTAAAGACATACCAAGGAAGTTCACCCAGGGCTGGCCTGAGCAGGTATCAATCCCACAACACACAGATTCGGAGAAGGACTCTTTCAACTGAGCTACCATAGCTCCAAGTAGTTAATAGTGAAAACGCAATACAAATGTACTCAAGCTTACCGTAAAACCTGGCCCCATCATCCACAACATGGCATATACTTGGTGATAGAAACTGTGCGATATATCAGCATTCATGGCTACCATCTGTCCCAATACTGTCAGAACAAAACACATCCAATGACAACATCATAATCTGTGTGTTACATCAGCCGTTATGACTACTATGTGTCACTATACCATCAGAACATCACACATCCATTGACAGCATCATAAACTGAGTGATTCATCAGCAATTATGACAAAAATCTGTCACTATACCATCAGAACATCACACATCCAATGACAGCATTATAAACTGTGATATATCAGCAATTAAGACAAACATCTGTCACTATACCATCACAAAATCACACAGTGAATCATAAAATCGTTGCATTCATGCATTAAGACAATTTTTTTCCAGACTGAATGCATCTTATTATTGTATTCATACAATTATCCCATTAAACCCTCACTAACTGATGCATTTTGGTTAATGACCAAAATGCAAGTTCAGGTGCCAATTCAACATCTAGCTGTAAGTCCACTGGGAACGTACTGTTGAACAAAGCATACACACCTGTATAATCCTAGTCTACCAGTATGTAAATTTGAATAATAGTTTTGTAGGATCATTTTTCATTTTATCCACTGTACAACAACTGCATGCCATTACACAAAAAAGTTACAAACTGCATTCCTCATGTTTCTGAATGCAAAGAGCATGGTTCTCATTACCATCATTTGTGTGCTTGATGCTTCTCTACTATACAGTTCAGTGCCAAAATTCATGGTAGATACACTTTGGTGTGATTGAACTGTAAAATGCAAAATGTACTAACTCTTGTCTTTACTTCCATAGTGAAGTTTACAATTTCACACTTCTACCAGTTTTACTTAGGTAATACCCAGATATTTGGCAGAACTCACTACTTATATATGTATCTTTATGAGCATAGCAGGGATGCTGACATGTAGGAATGTAGATAAATACACTTATTTTTAACAGACAAGTCAACAGCCTCATATCTTCATTCTCCTACAGGATACAACCAACCATATGGACCCTCTTTCTCTCTCCAACTCCCACCCTCATGAATAATTGTATCATTGCAATCCAAAGGATCAGTACAACACTACTACTAGTATTTGGTATTACATCAAGGTCTACTGGTGTCACTAACTGGATTGATTCTTTAAAGCATTTGTATATGTAGTCTATATATTTCATCTTATGTAACTACTTTATCTACTCGCTTATAAGTCAAGTCAAACTGCAAATAACAAAGATCCCCATCTGCTGTAGCATAATGCACCTGCAGGTCAGGGTCTACGCTGTTTGTTCTACCGATTATTCCTAACAAACTACACTGGCCCAGATCTGCCTGTGCAATACGCGACAGCAGATCTGGGTCTGTGCAGTTTGCAGTTGGACTCGTCTTATAAGCGAGTACACATGGTACTATATGCGGGATCAAGACTATTAAATTATGGCTTATGCAAGAATGTGTCATTAAATGGGGTGAGGGGGTGATGAGAACTGTCAGTTGTACCAGATAATTACAACTATTTTGCTCCATTTAAACTGGCATACTACTGTGAATTCATCTTCTTATTCATAAGGACATATTTTTGTAGCTTTACATGGACTGAAGAAGGTGTCCTTTGTTGTTGTAGGGTTTAATGCTATTTTTCCACACAAGATATACTATACATGGCAGCCAGTATAATTGGTGGAGGAAGAACCCTGCAAAACCCCAGGAAGAACCACCAACCCACTAGAAGCTACTGGCAGGCTTTCTCATGTACCCATGTTAGCCGAGCCTGAGACTCGAACTCACGCAGACAGAGGTGAGATGGCAGTGATCCATAACGGTGAGCACTTTAGACCACTCGGCCATTCGGGGCCCCCGAAGGTGTCCTTTAATCTCCACAGAAGGATCATTGTTTGTTCTTTACACATTCATGGTTTGAAGCAACACAGAATCCAAGAAAATTGGTACCTCATGAAAATCTGTGACTTCACCAATTCCCCTGCCCCCATTTTGCAGCCTTGTAGCTAATGATATCTTGTTAAACAAGAATCCCTACTGAGACTGAGACACTCACCTGACTCTTATTAGTCTAAAAGGTCAATATAATACAAATGAGCAGGTCACCAAGCTTCACTTGCTTGCTATAACTGCCATATATGCAGACCTATGACACACCACCACAACCTTGGTAGAATGTCAATGGAATTCAATAAAGCATTTCTATCAAACTGGTCACAAAATCAATAAATCAAACAACTGTCCAATTCATCAATGAATCTTAGAAAATAAAAGCAAACTCAAGAAAAGGTGGGCAATTTGTTCATGTAAATATACTCTGCTCACAAAATCCCACCCCTACCCCATGATGCAGAGATGCTGCCTGGATTTTATCTGAATTCAGGATCTCCCCACTCTCAGTGGGAGAGCAGGGAAAAAATGGAGGGGGGGGGGAATCACCACAGTTCATTAATTATTTATACAGTACTTAAATAATCACATCTGTTTCTTAGGGTCAACTGAAATCAAACTTCTCATAAGATGGAGTCTCCAGTCAAATAAGCATTAACCTTATAACTGTTCCTGAATTTAATTTGTTCCTTATCTGTGTATGAACAGCATTCTGGGCTGAGAAAACCTTTCCACAGCCTGCTGTCTGAAAGGGCATATGCATAACTATCTCAGTGCTTCAGATTTTGGTTTCTTCTTTGGCAGTTCATCTAACCTCAGCATCTGACACTATTCTATAATTAATATCTTCCTCTGTTTCACAAGAAACTACACTACATGGATCCTTTTCTTCATTCTACCATTCACTTTGTACATTTTTGCCCTCACTGACTTGAAGTTGAAAATAATCCGTAATTGTCTACCCCGTCATGCTTGACTATAATTTACATGTACTATACCTTACCTTTCGGAAATGGACCAAAGCCATGCAAGCAAAAATGACAAGAAAGAATATCAATTGCAGAACACCTCATGGACATATATATGTGTCCATTATAAAAAAACTACCATGATTTCCAAGCATCTTTTCATAATAACCAAAATATCAAATTACTTTTCAATTTGTTTTCTGATTTTTATTTACTTGGTTTATATTACCACTTGAATAAATATTTTGTGCTACACATAGTGCACTTTTTATGTGTGGCTTTGAACTAATGTGCAGTTGTCATGCATCACTCTTCCAAAGTGTGCAAATTTGTAAACCTTTTGCATGATCTGCACACTTGCATGCCCTGGAAGCAACGCTGACGTTGGAGATAAATCTGTAGTACAACATGGCATAACTGAAAATAATATGAATCTTCAGACCCTGATACATACTGGGAACACAATAATTTATCAACATGCACATCTTTCAGTGAAGACCATAATATGCAGCAAGTTTCCATAAAACCTCAAGACAAATTGCACTGCAATCAATACCCAAAGCAAATGAGCAATAACAAGCCGATTTGCTGATTATAGCCATAACATCCAAATTTCCATGGTGATTCAATGAAAACTGTAAGACTAGTTGTATTTACAAGATGCTGCCATATAATGCACAAAGGTCCAAACCAAAAAGAGGAATAACTCCAACAAAATTGCTGGACTTCTGTAAACTGCACATCTTCAGATTATGACCAATATTTGTACAAAGTTTCAAAGTGATCCATCACAAACTGCTGGCCTATTTGATCATTCAACTGTCAGGCAAGAAAGGTAATATCTCTAATAGAAATTACTGGAAGACTGTTGTTAAAATTACTGAAATGTGCATCATCAAATTATAACCATAACATGTACAAAGTTTAATGGCATTCCACTAAAACTAAAACAAAAGTATAGTTGTGTTTACAAGATTCAGTCATACACTTCTGGGGCCTTGAGTGGCCGAGTGGTCTAAAGCGCTCTCCGTTACGGATCACTGCCATCTCACCTCTGTCTACGTTGGTTCAAGTCTCAGGGTCTGCTAACGTGGGTATGTGAGAAAGCTTGCCAGTAGCTTCTCATGGGTCGGTGGTTCTTTCTGGGCTTTTCCAGGGTTCTTCCTCAACCAGTTATACTGGCCGCAATGTTAAACCCAACAACAACAACAACAACAACAACAACATACACTTCTGTCAGGCTCCAAGACAAAACACCCAAAAATGCTAAAAAAAAATCATAGGAGCAAACTTATTTGTTGATGTGCACATCATCAAATGATGATCACTCCAAATTTTCATGACAATCCACTGAGATTTGTGAGACCAGTCGTGTTCATAAGATTCCACTGGGCAGTGCATTTAGTTGTGTTCATAAGATTCCACTGGGCAGTACATTTAGTTGTGTTCATAAGATTCCACTGGGCAGTGCATTTAGTTGTGTTCATAAGATTCCACTGGGCAGTGCATTTAGTTGCAAGATGGAAATGGTAATAGTACTTAAAACAATTGCAAGAACACAGTGATTTTGTTGAATTGCAAGAACACAGTGATTTTGTTGACCTGTGATAACAATCAAGTGATAAGGGTTATACTAACTTTCATGGGAATAAATCAAAATATGCAGGACTAGATACATCTACAAGACAAAAGGGAAATAACAATTGTGTCAACAAAGTGATTTATCAAAATAAGCAATTTTACCATAATATTTAATAAGTTTTATGATAATCATAAAAAATGTGGCTAGCTGTGTTCACAACATTTTATCATCCACTGCATTCAGCACTAAGATAAAAAGAGCAATAACTCCTATAGCATTTGAGGGAGCAAAACTATGTGTTAGTCTGCACATCTTCATGTAATGCGCATATTACTTACTAAGCATAATGGCAATCCAACAAAAACTGCTGGAATACAGGGGCTATAAAAATGTTACACAAGTTTTACATTATACGATCAATTCAGCTGTACCAGTTTGGTCAGTTATTTGAACTCTGAGTTTTAAATTTGACCCCAACCATTAGAGTTCTCCAATATTTTCCCATTCATCTGGGTAGCACTGTGATGTCATCCCTGTCAACCATGAAAGATCTATTAGATGAAACCAATTTTCCCTGAAAATGCAATTAACTTGAATTAACCAAAAGACAGAGTTAAAACAAGTGAACTCAGTTTTGCAGATTTTTGTGTAGTTTTGTAATATGAGCTGAAACTGATGATATGTTTATGTAGAGACAGTAAAGAAAATTGCTGAGGATTCAACATGGTAATGAGAGAAACAATGATTTGCTGATCATTACCTTGACAACAGCAAGACTGGTTCTGTCTTCATTACTCAGCTTGGACTGGAATGTCATCTTATTTAGGACTCTATAAGTTTGATTACACATAATAATGGTGTGTTAATATCTAATAGACCATTTCTTTTGTTTTTTACAGTGAACTAAATGCTAAACTGCAGCACACAAGTTTAGAAATGCTTTTCTGGAGATTCCCTGTGCCAAAATAATCATAGGCTACCATATTGTTTGATTGGATTATAACATAAACCAGTAATAGAAAAAGGACCAATAGACTAATCTTGAGAGAAAAGACACTTCAGTGAGTGTGTGAGAGTTGTCACACCTCACTTAAGGAAAACTCTTTAACAGATGACAAAAGCATATCTATCATAATATTTATTCACAAATGAGTTATTTCAATTGCTTTACATTGCCTTCCTTGTCACTACATTTTAAATCCAGCTGTCAGGGCAGTCAAACTTGTCACTATAACCTAAATCCAGATACCAGGTAAGTTAAACTTGTCACTAAAAACCTAAATCCAGTTTCCAGGTCTGTTCTCATGAAAACTTATCACTATAATCTATTTAAACCCAGTTTCCAGGTCTGTTCTCATGAAAACTTGTCACTATAATCTAAATTAAGTTTCCAGGTCTTTCTCATGAAAACTTGTCACAATTACTTGTCACTATATTATTATTACATATTATTATTATTATTATTATTATTATTATTATTATTATTAATATTAAAAGTCTTGTCATAAATGATAAGTATGTTTTTGTTATCCATGAACAGAAGATTTCATTAATTACATGTTATAAATTACAGAACATCTGTTACTATACCTGGCAATGAAATCGCAGAACATCTTTTACAAAGCCAGGTGATGAAATTACAGAATATATCAATCAGTAGCATTGGGAAAATTCAAAAAGTTCTCAGCAGAACCTGTCTTGAAAGAACACTTCCTGTGCCAAAAATCAATGTCTCTCAAGACAGGTGGTTTCTCATGACAGGTCATAACACTACATGATCAATATCTGGTTACACAAGACAGGTGGTAAATTGTAGAAGTGGTCTTTAAACACAGGTATTATTGTATTAGATTTTGTAAAACATTATAATGTTTTGACTTCAAATATTTATGCCTCAATTTAATTGCTCAGCATTCTTTATTTCTTTCATAAATAAACTTCAGCTTGGAGAGAAAACTTTCACTACAGTTTTAAATGAAGACCAAGCTTTAGCCTTTTTTTCCTTCCAGTCTACACCACTGGTTAACAAGTCTCTAGAGTTTTGCAAGAAAGTTAACAAAATGTGTTTCTTCAATCATATTTGGTGAGCTGGTAGTTTCTTCAAGAGTAACCCAATGCATTGAGAAACATATACTACTGTTTTTCTTTTTTTTTACTGAAACAGTTTTATCTGATTTACAGCATCTAGATTTTGTCAGCTACTGATGTTTTATTCTGTGATTGTAAACACAGTGGGAACCGTAGAAACCTATTGCAGTCTGCAACAACCATGTTTTCAGTCATATACAGAAATAGACTGCATCCTAATATTGTCCAGTCCAGTTTAGGTTGATCAGTGTTTGCTTTTACAGAAAGCTGTCACCACCAAAAACTTACTGAATCATGAAAACCAAACATTTAATAACTGCCAAGATGTACAATTCTACAAAAAGATAACCGAAAAACACATAATTATGCAATCAAGGTTTTATTTTTCTAAGGACACTCATAGATAACACACTGTCTTTCATTTCATGTTTTGCTTTCAAGCATGAACCTGTTTGAAAGTAAAGTTAGTTCTGTTCCATTGTGAAATTTAAGTTCTGACTTTTTTTGTTTTGTTTTATACACCTCGTAATCTGAATATTACATTATAATGTCAGACTTGTTGAGGTGTTTTGTGTAAACCTATTGCTTCTAGAAGTTATTGTCAGACATGATGTTAGACTTGTTGAGGTGTTTTGTGTAAACCTATTGCTTCTAGAAGTTATTGTCAGACATGATGCCAGACTTGTTGAGGTGTTTTGTGTAAACCTATTGCTTCTAGAAGTTACTGTCAGACATGATGTCAGACTTGTTGAGGTGTTTTGTGTAAACCTATTGCTTCTAGAAGTTATTGTCAGACATGATGTCAGACTTGTTGAGGTGTTTTGTGTAAACCTATTGCTTCTAGAAGTTATTGTCAGACATGATGTCAGACTTGTTGAGGTGTTTTGTGTAAACCTATTGCTTCTAGAAGTTATTGTCAGACATGATGTCAGACTTGTTGGGGTGTTTTGTGTAAACCTATTGCTTCTAGAAGTTATTGTCAGACATGATGTCAGACTTGTTGAGGTGTTTTGTGTAAACCTATTGCTTCTAGAAGTTATTGTCAGACATGATATCAGACTTGTTGAGGTGTTTTGTGCAAACCTATTGCTTCTAGAAGTTAGTTGTCAGACATGATTTCAGACTTGTTGAGGTGTTTTGTGTAAGCCTATTGGTTCTAGAACTTAGTTGTCAAATATGTTGCTATTACCAATTTTATGTCTTTGGTATGACTTGGCTGGGCTTCAAAACCATGGCTGCTCACATCCAAAGTGGATGCTCTAACTACTTAGGCCACCGGGGTGGTCATTTTCAATTTCATTCAACCTCTATTTACGAAGTGAATATATGGTGTGTAACTTCACACACAAAACATAAAATAAAGTTTATATAGTGGAAGACGCAATAAATTTAGTTGTACATACCAAATAAAGACCAAAGTGACAGACAGAAGTATTTACATATTACACTCACTAGTTTAACATTTTCTTACCAAAATAAAGGCGTTACAAATGTAAACTCCAAATGTTGCAAGAATTATTAAAATTTGGTGACATGACTGACATGTTGATTATTTGGTTGGCTTTTAAAGGCCTTTTCAACACATTATTGACTATATCATGCCAAGGAAATGCCATTTAAGTACATTTTCCAATATCATATCAAGGTTGCCAACCCAGGTGGGTATAGTGACCCTTGCATTACAAGTCTGACACTCTATTAACAGAGAGGTACCACAGCTTCTGATAAGTGATATTTTGAATTTACAGTGAAATTTATAGTACATAAGTATCCTGTAATCATAATTTTAATTAAAAAAATATAGACATCATAATAAATAATTTACAGTATATAAGTTCAAGCAAGAATTGTTTTGCAAGTGGTTTTACATACAAAGTGACAGTAGTTTATTGTTTGTTGTTGACCCTGAAACTTCATAATTATACAAGTGAGGCATATGGCTATTAAAAATAATGTAACCCCAACCAAGCATACCTTATATGTGACGGATGGGGGCATTACTGGAGTACTCCAGAAGCTGTCCATATACAAACCCAATGACAATGTTTTCCACCTGATTGTTTTTCTTATTAGAAATAAATGGGTTTTAATGTATGGCTCAAGGTGTGAACAATGGCTCTTTTGTAACAGGTGCCATGTCAAATGATTTTACTGATCTTTAAAGACCACTTCTCATATGCAAGCATTAGGGTGAAAATGCTAATTTATACATGTGAGACTGCAGGCTTATGAAAAATAATAGAGTTAAACCCACAAAACAAATAAACAATCAATATATTTGTTTAAAAGAGCTCCAATATCAGAAGAAAGAGTTAAAGTAAAATTCTGACAAATGGGAGTCTGCATTTTCAGTCTTGTATTACAAGGAAATTAAATTTACTTTTTCCCATATTCGGTCCAAAAGATTTACTGTACATCAGTCTTTTCTAAGTAAGTGAGGTCAAGAATAAAAAACTTTTATAAATACATATGGAAAATAAATTTAAAACTGAGTCTAGAAGGAGAAGAACAACCATCTAATAAATGAGGCAATCCATACCTTTTTCTTTTTCTTCTGGGGAGGAAACGTCACACACAGCAATAACTTCTCACACAATTTTGAAGCCTTCTTCATCGCTGTAAATTGTTCACGATACAACAACTGTCTCTTGTTGATAATGCGGCTATAAAATATTGTCACTACAGAATGCTTCCTGTCCGAAGCAGCTGATTTGTATCAAAATTTTTCTTTTAACTTTTCCTGTATAATCAATTGGCACTCCAACTTTGAAAAGAAGCTTTGCTAAATTCTGACCCTAATGAATTGATAAAAACAACCCAACTTTTCACGGATTTCTGAAATTTGTGTCTATATATTACACTGTGCATAAGTGTGTATCTTACAGACTAAACTTCTGACAGGAATTCAATGTATCATAACCACTGTGAATATTAAACTGTTAAACATAAGCTCAAAATGTCTTTAGGACTTGTGTAAGTCTGGAAGGGAAATCACTTGCCTTCACTCTGCTCCAATGAGACAAGAACCTGTCTGTGTAAATTGGAGATCCAAGTTTAGATGCCTGCACATCAAGTGACTGAATGGCTGTCCTCACAGCGTTAACATTACATGTATATCAGAAATTAAAGGTACCGGTACTTGTATAAGGACAATCTTCCTCTCAAGTTGTCAATTAGTGAAACTGTTTTCCAGCAACTTCAGTAACATGCAGTTGTTTATTAATTCAATGCCAACTGATTCCCAATGCAATACTCAAGAAATGCTTTCCCCATTTACAATGATCCTTCTCATTTGTGATGATCAATCTCATTTGTGATCATACATTTCATTTGTGGTGATACATCTTATTTGTGGTGATACATTTTGTTTGTGACACTATATCTCATTTGTAATAATAAATATTTAATATTATAGAACTAATTTGTGATGATAAATTCCAGTTGTGATGATACATCTCATTTGTGATGATACATTTCATTTGTGACAATATATCTCATTTGCAATGAAACATCATTTGTCATGATATGTCTCATTCAAATGTTAATATTTCTATTACTCTGACCAACTGCGTCTGTTATCTTGAATTATTTCAGTTATTCATTTCATCAATCATAAACAGTTTCTTTTTCTTTTCTATAAAGAAATATAAAAAGTTTTGGCAAAGTTTTAAATTAGTTTTCCATACTGAAATTTGCTTGGTATGTGGAAAAAATAAGCAAAATTACTTACAGGCTCATCATGGTATATCTGCATGCTTTTCATTACATACCCCTCCCCACACCAATAATCCAGAAAAAGTAGCTAATATCTTGTGCATCTATTACATGTTCTCTACATATGCATGTACAATGTTTGGTAAAATGTTTTTTGGGGGTGTTTTTTTTTTTAAATATATGTACAGTATATATACCATATTTACTGCATATGTTGGGACACCATAAATAAATTAATTCTTACAGTAATTTTTTGTGCACTGTATGTTCTGGGACACATCATTTTTTTTTTTAGTTCAAACCTGTGGGACACCTTTTAAATCATTCAAAAATTATATGTTGGAAAATGCGATCCAACTGAAATTTTATTTTAAAAAATATAAAACTGTGCACTTGAGACAAAACATTTAATCCAATGCAGCATCATCTCATCAACCCAACCCTTCTCCTACACAAGTACAATCCATTCTTTTGGTGCATTAATAACTTTTTTAGCTTTCTCATACTGTGAAAAATTATCGTTGGAGGAAACACATCTCCTGAAGCGGAAACTGCAAGGGTAAAGTCAGTTTGCTTTTTTTTAATCTGCACCAGTCATGCTAATTCTCCCACTTTTAACGCCCATCTTTTTGACAGTCTGTCTAGGAATGAGATCAAAGTACAGTGGCTAAATGGCAAAAAAAAACAAACCTGAGAGACTTTTATTCTACATTGGGGATTTTCTATCCATTAAATACAATTATCTACAATTCCAATTCTGAATGTGTTATCAATTAGTTTTCTTCTTTACTGTATGTCAGCAACCGTTTTATTGACAACCAGTTATTCACTATTACATTATCAGAGATGCCAACTCATATGCATGCTTCAACTTGCTGAATCTAGGAAGCTTTATTCAGGAGGATAACTCCACTCAGTACATAACAAATTCTCAAACATTATTGTATCTTCCTATGAACTGAAAACATTTCTAGCCAAAATGAACACCATACACATTAGTTTTCCTCATGACATTCTGCATCTTTTTTCTTTTCTTTATCTCTGTTCCTGAATTTTGCCTATTTCAGTCTAATAGTCTAATTATATTTTGGTACATTAAGAAACAATATCAGTCTATCATACTGGTGCCAATGTACGTGTACTTTCCTAACAACTGATGTGCACATAGAAAACTCCTGTTCTAAAGTTTATCACATGAAACTTAGATATTCTGGAATATCTTCTATACAATATATACAATATATATTTTTTAACTCTGTAATTATTCCACAGAATCTACAATGGTGGCACCTCTGCAATATAAAATGATATGTTCTGCTCTGCTTTTATAATTATTATATTCTTGCAAAAACACTTTTAATGCAAAAAGTCTCTGCAAAGTGTACTTACAAATATGCTTCCTCTATTCTAAAACTACAACATGGCATCTTCTGAGAAAAAACTAAAGATTCAAAGACAGTATTTTACCGTCTTTAAAGATAATCCTAATTAACTTTTTGAAGAAAATTCAAACTAATGCATTTGTGTAATAACATGACTCAATTCCAACTCATCAAAATTCAAAAAGCATAAGGTCTGAAATTTTAGCTTCATAGAACATGAAACAAGCAGTGTAAATGACATATGTCCACCCCTTCTTTAGTAGTGCTCCATGTATTGAACTGAATTTTTGTGTAGAAATCATTTTTCTTTCAGTCACAGTGACGTTGAACTTTTGACCATAAAACTAACATGATTCTTCCTTGCCACATTACTGCAAGCCATCCACAAAGTTTGGTCCAGGTCTGTTATGGAGGATAAATATTACTGTGTGGAAACCATTAACTTCTTTCATTCAATAAATTTCTTCTTCACCCCATGTGCAAAGCATCCCAAAGTTTCATCCAGGTGCATCATGTAGAACTAAAGTGCAAAACATTTTTATTCTTTCAATTGCAATGACCCTGACCTTTCATCATTTGACCCCATCATCAATACAGTTCGTCCTAATGCAAGCCATCTGCAAAGTCTTGTAACTGTATATAGGGGTGAATTCCAGATATTCAGCAGAAATCATTTTCTTCTTCACCTTCAGTGACCATGAACTTTAACTTTTGGCTTCAAAATTGACAGAATTCTTCCTTATTCCCAGAGGAAGTCATCCACAAGTATAACACACTGTAAGTGGTGAATAATTCAAAGTTACCATGCAGAAACCACATAACTTCTCTGAGTCAGAGTGACCTTGACCTATGGATTCCAAAATCAATAAAGATCTTCATTATCGCAAGTACAATCCATCTACAAAGTTTGCTAACTGTTGAATAAGAGAACCTGAGTTATTCTGCAAAACTGATTACCTTCTTCAGTCAGAGACCTCAACCTTCGAGGTTTTGACCCAGAATTCATGAGGTTCTCCCTTACCCTTAAATACAAGCCAACCACAAAGTCTGGTTAACCGGAGATGGTGAAGAACTCCAGCTGCTGTGCAGAAACCATGCTGACCATGACCTTCAGAACCAAATATTAATAGGATTATTCCTTCCCTAGAGTTACGGATCACTGCCATCTCACCTCTGTCTGCGTGGGTTTGAGTCTAGGATTCGGCGAATGTGGATATGTGAGAAAGCTTACCAGTAGCTTCTCATGGGTCAGTGGTTCTTTCCGGGGATTTCCCGGTTTCTTCCTCCACCATTAATACTGGCCGCCATGTATAGCCTATCATGTGCCGAAAAATGGCGTTAAGCCCCACAACAACAACAACAACAACAACCTTCCCTAGAGCAAACCATCCACAAATTTGGCAGCTGTAATTGATGGAGAACTCTAGTTGTTGAGCATAATCTATTTTCTTCTTTCAGTAATAGTGACTTTGACATTTGACCACTTGATCATGTTATCAATATTGATCATTTTATCCAAAGTTCAAGCCATTCACAAAGTTTGATAATTGCAGTTGGTGGAAAACTGGAGTTACTGTGTAGAAATCATTTTTCTTCTTTCAGCTACAGTGACCCTGACCTTTGAGCTTGTTACCCCAAAATGAATAGAGTTCTTCTTTATCCCAAATTCAAGCCAATGACAATGTAGATCATGGAGAACTTGAGTTATTGTGCAGAAATGAAAATGATCACAGACAGATGGACATATGGGTGGATTGACTTCATATCATAATATGCTCCACCTTTATGGCAGGCATATACAAATTGGTAAATTGCATTTGGCATCCATATTAGGCCTTAAAAGCTGCAACGTATCAGTCAACACAAAAAATGCATAGCCACTAATATCTGTACCTGGGAAATCCACATGGAATTCTTCACAAACTCCACCTTCTTGCTTTCTTTAGAACTCTATGTAACTTTACAGAATTAATGAAACAATTATTGAATGTATTCTTTTTCTTACCAAGCTGAGAATTCTGACACCAATTTTAGCAGCTAGAGAAAACAAGCTCTGTTTGTGATTAAATCCTGAACAACAGTCTGGAATGATATGGTTTAAAATAAACCTAAGGCTTTGAGAAATCACTGTCATACATTAATAAGTGTAATTTGTGTGGACATTCAGAGTTTGTGGTGGTCCTATAATCAACAGACTGCAGGGCATCAAAAGTAATTAAATGCAGGCTTCATCTTGACTGACCAGCCTGGCTTAATTACTAACAGGAATATGCAATGGTGCACTCACGTGTTAATGCAGTTCCCTAGGTCAATGATATTAATTCTTAGATCTGATGATTACAAGATAACCATAATCTGTTATGTCCACCCCATGCTCCAAGCATTTCTGTAGTATGTATGTCCTTGACCCCATGGCCAAAAGGTTGAGAGAGCATATTGTTGAAATTTTCCTCAAGTCTAACTAAGGAAGACAATTTACAATTTACCACCATTTCTACTTGTGCCAATTTCAGATTATAATTTCAACCCATACAATATGTGCAAGTCAGATCCAACTGCAAACTCCAAAGACCAAGATCTGCCATTGCATAATGCATTGGCAAAACTGGATCTTTGCAGACTGTAATGAGTAATCAGGGAACAAACAGCACAGACCTGCCAGTGCATTGTGCAACAGCAGATCTAGGTCTATGCAGTTTGTAAAGAATAAAATGGCACAGACCTGCCTGTGCATTATGCAACTACAGATTTCAGTCTGCACTGTCTGCAGTTGGACCAAACTTATAAGCAGGCAAGCATACCATGAATCACATTAACTATAATGCAGTCACATGATCAGATTAGACTTGCTTATAAGTCATGTTAAGTTGTAAACAACAAAGATCCTGATCTGCAATCACATAGTGAGCCTGCAGATCAGGGTCTATGTTGTTTGTTCTATTGATTACTTCTTTCAGACTTCACAGACCCAGATCTACTGGCACATAATGCACCAGCAGATCTCGGTCTGTGCAGTTTGCAGTTAGACTTGTCAAAATAAGCACACAAGCATATATATATATATATATATATATATATATATATATAATTTTTCGTAAGCCTCATCAATGATAACGAAATTACACATTTTCTGTGAATAGGTGTAACCAGACAGAGAAAGGTGTGACTGGAGAGAAAATGAAATGCAATATGAAATGATGACCCTCTGGCATCCTTGGTAGCTGCACCCAACCTCTAAGCAATATGTCATTTGCTTTTGAGTGCTCCATTCTGTAGCATCTGGAACTTTAAGAATACTGCCTATGAGAAATTCTTTCTCGATTCCAGAGGCAAATGAAGCTTACAAAATTTCACAATCTCTAATTGAAGGAATCAATTCTACAAGAATGGGGTTTTGAAACAGGTCTGTTAATTTGCTTGAGAAATATGTCACAAACTGAAAATTGGTAAAGCACTACAGTCAAAGATTAAATCTTCAAATCCACTGACTGCACATTTATTTGACACATTTCATTAGTATTTTTCACTCCCAATCCTTTAGGATGGTCTTGACAATTGAAATTCTGATGAAGAATCAAGTATGGCTACCCCCCCCCCAACACCCACACACACTATGCATCAACATCTACAATTGTACCAAATTAAAGTCTGTTAGCACTGGTTAATCCTGGATTTCCTGCATTATTCCTACTATTAGTGGCATCCTTCTTTGAAGCACTACATGTGCCATCTCTTTGGAAATAACTGGCACTACTGATAAAATGAATGGCTGAGACTTTAATGAACTGCAAGTTGAGAAAACAGGAAATTCCTGCCAATCTATATCTATTTTGACTTGTGAAATTAATGGGTCCGATTAATGTACAGTTTGTAGCTAAACTTGTGAGGAAAAATTTATCAGATTATATTCCTTGTCTAAATTAGTCATTCTTGAAGTATCTGAGTTTAAGGAATAATAACCAGGGAAAGAATGAAATACAAATGAAATGAAAAAAGATAAATCATTGGTCCATCCATTGGTATATGCAAGCAGGACTGACTTATTTAAAGGTTAAACATGGAAAATGCATCCAGGTACTGATGTCAAGCCACACCTGGCTGTATGGACTTGATGATACTGTCATTACAACAGGTACCCTATCAAATGTAAATGAATAGCACCAATCATTACAATATAATACTTGCAAAAGTCTGATGCCACTACAAATTACATAGAACTTGATCTATCATCACATAATGCACTAGAAGATTAGAGTCTATTTTATTTGTTCATCTGATTCATCCTAACAACTTCATCAACCCAGAACTGCCAGTGCATTATGAGTCAACAAATCTGGTTCAATATTGTTTGTTTTACTGATTAGTCCTGACAACCTAACAAACTGTATCAGCCTAGATTTGCCCGCACATTATGTGAGAGTTGATCTGGGTTTATCTTATTTATTCTGCTGATTAGTCCTAATAAACTGTAAAGATCTTGATCAGCCAGCATAGAATGCAATGGCAGATCAAGGTCAATACTGTTTACAATTGATCCAACATGTATGAGATTGTATGAATGTACCTCTACTGCTTCAAATTTGATCAAGACTGTGCATCTATTAATACTGAATCAAGTATACAAACCTTTCGATCCTGATACTGAATTAGTAAATTGGAGAAGTTTGAGTGTGTGTGTGTCTGCATGTGTGATTTGGATTTTCATGTAGCTTTAACAATTTTCCAGTCATATCATTTTGATGTTTGCAGTGTGACTGTTTATAGTGATGTCCAGCACTGGGGCATCATGCTGCAGACATGCAGCAACATGTCCCAGCCACTCAAATTATCCTGACACCAGGCCAACCAGTCCAAACACTAACCTCTTAATGCTGAATGCCAAATGAGGCTGCTGTGAGTACCATTTTATAAGTCTTTGTATGACGGGGTCAGGAATTGAACCCCAACCTCCCACATTTGAGGCGGATGCTCTAACCACTTAAGGCCACCAGAGTGGTAAACAGATGCGATAACATAAAAATAACAAATGTTTCAGACACTTTAATAGGTCTACACTGTAAGCGATCTTTGCTCAATCATGCTGACAAGGTTCAATTTCCAAGCAGAAATCTAAAATATTTTACAAATTAGCAAAAAAAGTTTTAATCAAGTCATACACATATTAACACAAATATACCTATTAAATTTCACTTTTCTATCATAAAGTGATTTTCTTGTTTAATCAAGGTTTTTCTTGTCATAAATTTTGACAGATCTAGGTAAGATTTTCATGAATTTGGTATTTTACTACCTGGTTTAGAATTAAATGAATTTTTACAATTTTGAAAAAGGAGTTTGTAAATACCATGGAAACACAAGCTACAAGACCAGATGGATTCCTAATCATGAAGATGTCTATCATGCCTTAGTAAATCCAGTTGCACAAAAAAAATACAAATACACTGTTTATGTAGAGCCGAGGTACAAGTCCTAAAAGCTGACAGATGTGTAATAAAAACAATTTAAAAATAAGGTTCATCTCTTAACCCAATATGGTCTTGGTATCCACACATGATATTGAAATATCCTACTGGTCTTGAAACCCACTCAAGGTACTGAAATATCCAGTTCTGTCTCGGTACCCATTCTAGATACTGAAATAATCATTGGTCTTGGTACCCACTCATGATACTGAAATATCCAATTTGGTCTTGGTACTCACTTAAGATACTGAAATATCCAATTTGGTCCTGGTACCCACTCAAGATACTAAAATATTCAATTTGGTCTTAGTAACATCTCTAGATATTGAAATATCCAATTTGATCTTGGTACCCACTCAAGATACTGAACTATCCAATTTGGTCCTGGTACCCACTCAAGATAATGAAGTATTCAATTTAGTTTCAGTACCCCACCTCTAGACACTGTTAATATCCAATTTGGTCTTGGTACACACTCAAGATACTGAAATATCCAGTTTGGTCTTGGTACCCACTCAAGATACTGAAATATCCAGTTTGGTCTTGGTACCCATTCTAGATACTGAAATATCCAGTTTGGTCTTGGTACCCATTCTAGATACTGAAATAATCAAAGTTTGGTCCTGGCACCCACACTCAAGATACTGAAATATCCAATTTGGTCTTGGTACCCACTTAAGATATGAAATATCCAATCTGGTCTTAGTACCCACTCAAGATACTGAAATATCCAAGTTGTTCTTAGTATCCACTCAGGATACTGAAATATCCAATTTGGTCTGGTTAGGTTCCACAGTTCTATCTTGCTTTTATGAAAGTATGATGCAAAGAATGATGGACAGATGGATGAGCAATAGGTGCATGGGCAGTGCAAAACCTATATATCTTATTCCTCAAGTGGTGGAGACACAACTATGAAAGCAAAGATTCTGAAATTCTTTGTGAAGACAAATACTTTTAGAACAAGTTTTGTAAAAAAAAAAAAACACGATGTGAAAATGAATGACCATTTTAGCAATAACATAAAAAAAGTATCCAATATGTACCTCTTGTAAATAGGTTTATTTTAAATACATAAGTAGATGATGTTCACTGACACAGTGAGTATTTATTACAGTCTTGTCATCATAATAGGATAGTTGGATAAACTAGGGTCATACAGGTTCACCCTTTTAAACAAACTAGCATCTTACTAAGAGCTCAATGATGTCCTGACTGAAAAAGATAGGCAATTTTTGCTTAATATTTATTTATTGTGGTGGAGAAAGATATGAAGTCAGGTTAAAGGTCAAACAAAGAATTGAACTACCAATTTCAACATAAAAGGCAAAATTACATGCCAGTCTATATGAGATTTTTGCTATGCTTGGATTACAACCATCTGTGTCTCTATAGTTTCACCTCGTTGAATATGCAAAAGCCACCCACCCTCCAAAAGGCCAAATATGCCAAAAATCATCAAAATATATATTTTTCATGCTTTGTAGAACATTACATGCAGATCAAGCTTCCATATTTCCAGTAAAAGTTACTCCAAAGGAATTCCTTAAATTTACTGTTAACATTATTGAAGAGTCTGATAGTCCAAATTTAGCAACATAATTACCTCACCATGATGAAGGCTTAGGTGGCTGTTATGTTTGATGTCATTCTAGAGCTTTGCATTAACTCATTAACCCCTGGCACCGCGTTTACGTGGCAGGAGGTGGTAGCCTACTTCTGAGCTCTGTAGCATCAAGGTCATGTATGACACAATAAAGTGGGTGGTATGATAGAAAGGTAGACAGATGTAGCTTTATGATGATACCAAATAATATGGATGTTCTAGTTGCACTACAAAATACGGAGGGAAAAATGTAACTTTTTGGACCCGAGTTTTTTCCAGCCGAAATTCGCCCGAGGTTGGAATCCGATTTTGTGTCCGGATTTTAGACTTTTGGCCTCAGATCTAAGACAGACCAGTCTGAACTGCACACAGACAGGTGAACCTTTGCAAAAAGTAGGATAAGATGGGCATTTAGAATAAAGAGTGGTCTCGACATGAAAAGGATGGGTCCAAAAAAAGTCCAACTTTTACCCTTCTGCTCATGCTCAGACAAAATAGCCAATGAAAAACAATATTTCTAACACAACTAGGCATTAGGTTAATCTAAAACGTCTTGGAGGTCAATGTATTAGGATGTATTCAGAAACAGCCCCCAAAATGGGTTTCCTACTCGCATTTCTGGCGAAAACGACAAAAACCTCCAGGGGTTAATGTGTTAATGAAGACATTCCTTAGACATTTCTAAAACTGATCAAATTTTTAAAGTAATATGGTCACAAATTGTTTTTCATTTTTCTAATTTCTAAATGAAGACAGATGTAGATTTCAAGAATCTAATGATTATACTTTGTCATACTGGATAGTGTTACAATTATACCTTGTCATACTGGACAGCCTTAGAATTATACTTTGTCACACTGGAAAGTGTAATGATTGTACTTTCTCACACTGGAAAGTGTTACAATTATACTGTGTCATACTGGAAAGTGTTACAATTATACTTTGTAATACTGGAAAGTGTTACAATTATACTTTGTCACACTCAAGGGTGTTATGATTATACTTTGTCATACTGGACAGTGTTACAATTATAGTCTGTCATGCTGGAAAGTGTAATGATTATACTTTTTCACACTGAAAAGTGTTATAATTATACTTTGTCATACTGGAAAGTGTTACAATTATACTTTCTCACACTGGAAAGTGTTACAATTATACTTTCTCACACTGGAAAGTGTTACAATTATACTTTGTCATACTGGACAGTGTTACAATTATACTTTCTCACACTGTAAAGTGTAATGATTATACTTCTTTATGCTAGAAAGTGTTACAATTATATTTGTCATACTGGAAAGTGTTACAATTATACTTTGTCACAGTCAAAAGTGTTATGATTATACTTTGTCACAGTGGAAAGTGTTACAAAAAAGCAGGCCCTACTGCCCATTCTAGTTCCTTTTCTAAGCATATTGCAAGCAATAATCACAACTCATTCTAAACATCAAAGAATTTATACATACCATTTAGGCAATCATAAATTATAAATGAGAGTGAGCAAGAGAGAGAAAAAGAATCTTGAAAAAAGAGTAGTGTCATTTAATAAGATGCATTAATTTGAAATGTGCACACATATCTTTATTAAACCTCTTTTTAAAATACATTTATGAAGGAGAAATAAGAGCAGCAAATATCAAGAACAACATGGCAAAATATATTAAGAGACAAGGATTACATTTAAAGGTGGCAGGGTCCCCACTATGTATTTTATCAAAGAAGTGCAGTAAATTTTTGAGGAGTTAATGTCTATAAATTTGACTAAAACTGAGTATCTTACATGTTTATTTCTCAATCTGGCTACAATAATACATAAAAAAAAACATGAGGTTGCACTTCAGTATCTAAATGTATGTATTTTAGCAATTCATTTCAATAATTACTTTTGGGCATTTGTTTCCTTAATTTTCTCTCACTCTTTCAAAGACCATACTGACTGTAGGTATATTGTTACAGCTGTAGTTTCAGTTTCTTAAATTTCCACAGAATCTCTGTTCACTTCATAATCTATTGCAAATTCCTTGAACTATAATCTCTGTCAGTGAGTTTCAAGAATCTAGTGATAATTCACTTACACACACACACACACACACACACACACACACACACACACACACACATCAGAGGTGGGCAATACCTGTACTAAAAACTTTTATCAGGGTAACACTTTGCAATTACATGTATTTGTAAATGATGTAATATACAATAACAAAGAAAAATGGGTTTTCAGGTATGGAAGATTCAAAAATAAGTTTAAACAGATACTTTGATATTTGACCTTTAAGGTCCAGAAGGTGGAAAAATACAGTGGTTGCCAAATGCTAACAAGGAGAGTTATACACAGGTCAGGGAGCTGAACTCAGGTCCAACCTACCACATGCCTATTGCTTTATACAACCTTAGCCATCTAAGCCAATTTACCTATCTGTCTCTATGATGTGTTCCAATCTGACAACTAGCCAGATGAAGTGAAGTTGTACCAAACAATTTATAGGATTTTCACCAGTTGCCAAATGGAACTAGTTACTGCATGATTAATACTTATTCTTAATTGAATGCAACAATTTTCTTTGGTGCAGAGGCACAATATACCTTGAACTAAGTGCATAATTTTTATTGTTTCCTCCTGCTAAATCACAACTTAATGCACAGTCAAGAAACAGCCTGTGGTAATTGGTAACTGGAGCGAACTCTCTAGATCTCATGGCATTCAGAATAATACAATGAAAAGCAAATGTCCAATTAAACTATTATGCCAGACCTAAGTGGATGAGTTACTTTATTGCCAAGTCTGTGCTTTGAATTAACCAATATTTTATGCACTTAAATTATTTTGCCTTCGAAGACCTGCAACATGATGATCAATACTATATCCATCAACTGTATGAGAAGCATATCTTTTTGGCTTCTGCTAATAGTTTTCTCATAGATACAAGAGTCACTCGATGAGACTTACGCTCTACTGGCCAAAAGAATATTTGGAATTCAAGATAAGTCTGCTCCTTCTGTCCTTTTATTCTTTCTAACTTTCTGTATTGAAAAAATGTGATATTCTGAAATACTCCATCATACCAAATGTGCTAAAAACATTTCCTACATGTCAGAGTAAACATATTCACAAAATGTCTGTAAGTACACTACAAAAAGCAGTGTCATGCCCTTTGACCTTGAACATAATATCATGGATACAATATGATGTCAAGATATACCCATGTGCTAAGTTTGAATATATATATATATATATATATATATATATATATATATATATATATATATATATATATATATTTACACATACACACACACACACACACAGTCATTATTGTAAATGAAAAAAATGCTATTTAAATGGCATCATTCCAGGTATTTATCAAACACATATATACACTGGGTTTGATAAAAATCCATTGATACTTGTTCATATCATCAAGTGTGTTGAAAAGTCAGTACAGCTAAAAAAACAAAAACCACCGGAGCATAAAATCAGTGTTAGAGTGCTGACTATCAACTTGTTCAATGGTCTGTAACAAAGTACAAGCCTGGTCAAAATGTACTTGCATATGTAAAAATTTCTGTTTTCATAAACTCAATGAAGCAAAATAAATACAAGCTATGACCTTTAACTTTATCCCAAGGTCAACTAGGTCTTGTTTTCAAACTACTTCACAAACGTGTGGAGATATTGCTGGCCAGGTCATCACCAATTTCATTCAGAATCAATTACATACTGCAAGAAGTTTTTCGAGACAACCCAATGTCACTTCCATCATTTATATAAGTGGAGTAGTGAAGACAATATTTTCAAGATGGCCACAATGCTGCCATTTTGGAGGTCAGAAGAACAATATTTTTATTTAGAATCAGGTGCATATTTCTGAAGAAGTGTTTGAATGAAAACTCCAAGTTAAAAAGGCCATTCTCCATTCAGAAGAAGTAGCCATATAAAGATTTTCCGAATGGCCTTTAAGGCAGCCATTTTGGGGGTTAAATCTAAATATGTTATGACCAGTTATACATCATAAAAATTTGTTTTCATTAGTGAACCCCAAATGTTTATCTGTTTAGGACGTGTAACCTAAACAAATTTTTCAAAAAAGCCACCAGTTAAACCTTCCTTTGAAATTGTGTGTAAATTCCATTACAATCCTCCAAGTAATTTCTGAATGAGTGGTGATAACAACTTGTGCTAGCAGATGGACAACCCACAGATGACAAACATCAGGCCATCATATAAGCTCTTCTGGTGAATAACCAGTGATGCTATAAATATTTAAGACAACATGAAATTCTGTAGAAGTCACTGCTATATTATTTAATTCAAGGTTTCCTGGAGGTGTTAAAACCCTATAGCTTAAATGACTTTTTCCATTGCTAAGCACTTAGTTTAATTTAATGAATTAGGATTTTAAAAATCTCTTTTGGCACCCCTAAAATGTTATGTTGAACTGTCTTAATACACAGCATTTTAGCTGACCAGCCTGGTTCAATAATCAATCAAAATCTACAACTTTCTGTGGATTCAGATTGAATTAATCTAGATACAGAACTTAAATTTCTCTTTTATTTTTTTATTTATTTTAAAGAATGAGTTTAATACAAGAAAAAGATGAGCTTCATAAGGCATATTAACATTAAGCAATATTATATTAAGCAATTTCTTCAGAATGTCAAGAACATTGAGTGAATATCAGTCCCCTGCTAACGATCATGAGGTTATACAAGTTCACAGTAATTAAATCTGACTACAGCTGTAAAGATAATGGTCAGATATGGAAAGTAAGCAGACTGTTATTAATTATAAACATGGTTATTTGAGTTTGACTTGAAGATACATTCTTGATTCTGACCTTAGAAAGTTCCAGACAGGAAATTCCCCTTTATTTTGACAGAAAATGGTAATTGCTATCTAAGTCAAGTAGAGGGGTATAAAAACTTCTTTACATTAGGATTATTCATTCTTGCCTTAATATATGAAGCAGAATCAGTTTTACTGTTGTGTTCAGTTTTTATCTGGGCGGATTTATTTATTCAAATTATTATTCACTAGAATTATAAATAGAGCAATAATATTCTTGCACTAAAACAGTAATTTGAAATTAATAGTGAATTCAGTCAAGGACAGTTTGGATTATATTATTGTGATACTTCAAAAGACTTTTAGCACATCGCCACTATCCAGGCCATTAACACTTTAGCATTTGGAGACTACAGGCATATCAACACATTCAATATCAGAATTTATTTAGAATACCACTGGAATTTAAGTGGAATTTCATAATTTGGACTTGTGATAGAACTTTCAGGACTATATGGAATTGAATTCACAATACTGTAAATTCTTTTGAAATTTTCACTTTGTATTTAAAGGAAAATAAATTATTTGTTGAATTTTACAAAACTTGTTGCTTTTCACTCTTTTCTGTTACTTAGTATAAGACCATAGAGTTGTGACATAGATGGATAGAAGCAGCATGGAGACAATATATAAACTGTACTGCAAAAGGAAACTGTTATCTGCTGTAATACTGTAAGGAAAGATCAAACCTGTAACAAAAGTTGTAACATTCAGGTGCTATTCTCGTGGACCTGTTTCTTAAAGAGTTACCTCCCACTGGAAATCTCTTGTCAGCAATTCTAGTAATTTTCTTCCATCCCACTCATGATATGTAACACATGTTATTCAAACACTCATTTTCTTCTAAAAATCACAAAGTAGGAAATTTATTATGAAATTTTAAAGAAAATGTTTGCTTTTAACTTCACAAAACATTTTATAAAATAAATATTTTATACTTCTGGGAGCAAAATATTATAATAAGCCAGGGAATGTGACATTTTATAATATACATTTCTCCTGTCTACATCAAACCAAGCCATTAAATTTACAAAAGGTGGAATTTTAAATTAAAAGAGTGCAAGTGAAGTGAAAAAAATTTAAAGTGGCCACAACAAAACTTCCTTTGATCTGTTCCAAATGATGACTCCTTTCCACAATAAGTAATTCTGTAATGACTAAAATTAGATCAAATGGTATGATGTTTAATAACATGGGTGTTTCCATTTATTTATCAACAATGACTCAGGCTGCAAACAAAATGTAAACAAAAATGTTGTTTAGTCTCAAAACACATGGTTGCATTACTAGTTGTGCACTCCACAGCAGCTTAATCGATCAAAGTCATTTGTACACATACAACTTAGAACTGCTGTGTAGTGCTGTGTAGTATTGGGTCGCAATGTATGAAGCATCTGCAGGCACATTAAAACAAAACTCAATAGGAACCAAATAACTTAAAACTTGTGTAAATCAGAAAATGAGAATCAAGTACAAGCTTTATTAGCCTGTCCTCTGGGGGAGAAACAATGGCATCTTCTGTACAATACAATAACAGATATTTATAAAAACCTCATCATTCTAAGAACTTGGAAAAATTCGATTATGTCACTGACTGTCCCGATTTAATGTCACCATTTGTTGAAGAATTCGCATATGAAATATTGAAGATGTGAGAGACAGCCACTACTGCTGACTGTCATCTTTGTACATTTCTTCATAAAGGGAAGCAATGTTTACACAAAAGCAGATACTGTATTACCCTGATTACCTCCCACAAAAAATCCCCAAAACAGAGCTGTAGAGAACTACCTTTAAATCAGCCTCAAGACTGCCTCCACAACAAACAATACAAACATCACTAAGTCATTACATTACATATTATCAGTTACAGATGTGCTTATTTTATTTTTATGACTCCTAATTTTTAAAAAATGTTTATGAGGCAAAGTTCTCCACACATTGAATAAAGATACCTGACTTGATATTTGTGTACGACCATATGCAGTATTTGTGTAGTACCAAATGTGCAATCAGCTTGATATTACCTGCGGTTTGCCTTTTTCAATAAATCTTTTATGTATGTTATCCAGACGTCTTCTCTTAGTTAAGAACAACAGTAAATAATGTATATTGTAATTAGAAAGAAATGTTTCTTTTCTTTCAATTACAGAAAGTAATTTTATCTCATAGCTTAATTAGTACCACTGTTCAACCCAAGCCTAATCAAGCATAATTTACATCATGTCATGCATTCTTGAAAAACTATATTTACAGACATTTACGCTTTTCAAAAAAAATGTGCCTTCTGACATATAATGGCATTTTCTTTTAAAATTCCATGAAATCTGAAAAACACCTCTCCATCTAACGTGTATTCTTAATACAATACTTCCGTGTATCAGGACCTACACTCCATTAAACAAGGGCTCCATGTAACATGTATTCTTAACACAATACTTCCCTGTAGCATGTCCTACACCCCTTTTCAAAGGGCTCTGTGTAACATGTATTCATAATACAAAACTTCTGTGCATTAGGTCGTATACCCCTTTAAACAAAGGCTCCATGTAACATGCATTCTTAATAGAAGACTTCCATGTATCAGGTCCTAAAGCACTTTAAACAGGGTCTCCATCTAACATGTATTCTTAATACTTCCATGTATCAGGTCCTACACCCCTTTCAACAAGGGCTCCATGTCATATGTATTATAATACAAGACTTACATGCATCAGGTCTAACACCCCTTTAAACAAGGGCTCCATGTCATATGTCGTATAATACAAGACTTACATGCATCAGTCTAACACCCCTAAGAGCTCCATGTGGCATGTATTCTTAATACAATACTTCCATGTATCAGGTCCTACATCTCTTTAAAAAGGACTCATTGTAACATGTATTCATGATACAACGCTTCCATGCATTAGATCTCATACCCCCTTTAAACAAGGGTTCTGAAGAGTGCAAAATTATGCAGTTACTACATAACACAATAATCCATTCTTAATATGCTTTGTAGATGTATAATTTATCTCTGCTTTAATAATGTATAAATCATGTTACATTCAGGCACTGAGCATCCTCACTATATAAAGTAGCAGGCTAAAAAATCAAAACACACCCACATGAAAAGGAGTAAATTGCTGTGGTTTTATTTTTTTTTTAAGTCACTTGCAAATTACTTAATTTTCTTCCTTTAGCAAAGATTAAATTTCTTTATAATTTGTAAGTTCCTTATCAAAATCACGTGTGTTTTATTGTTTCTTTAATGTGGTTTTTAATTGCTACATATATATGAAAGACTTACATTTAGCAGGTTGTGGAGCCTGGTGTCCTGCAGCACTTCCTCCAGAAAGCCCATCTCATCAACTGAGCAGTCTGTGAGGCATTGAATCTCTTCCAGGGAGTCCAGAACTTGGGTCACAGCTCCTTGTGAGACATGCCAGAAAACATGTACACCTTAGTCCAAGTAACACATGCAATTACAGGCTTTGCAGTTAGATAGGGAGATAGGAACAAGGACAGGGAAGTAGGATCATGCAGTATACCTCACCCTCAATATGATGTGAGTGACAGATCATACAACAAGTAAAGGCACATCATAGCAATGCAGACTCATAGTTTGCTTAACAGTTGGAGAGAAAGTGGTGGTGGTGTTGACATATTAAATTCTGTTAAATTATGATAAGTTCCATTAATGGCCCTCTAATCTACAAAATTCAAAGTTGAATTAATCCGACCGGCATCATAAGTTTTTGAAAGGCTTGCTCTTTCCAAAGATACATCTATGGAAAAGAATTTTATGGCCAAGCTGGTAAAATAGAAAATACTGCAGAACTCGAAAATTGGGAAAAATGTACACTTGTCAAAATTTTTCATCAAAACTTTTACATAAGAAAGGCAGTGAACTAAAATGACTATGATCTGGTAATCTGTCAAATCCAAACATTAGCTGTATTGAGGGAAAAAAAGTCTTCTTTCACATATTTTCTAAACCACATCTCTCCTTTATCTTCTTTCTTTTCAACCTTAATAATGACCTCTCACTTTGGACACTGGGAAATACCCCAATAACCCTTGGGCTGAGTGAGCTCAAAACAGACACCACAAATGATATCATAAGCAGCTTTGAATTACCCTGGAGTGAATTAATCAGAGAGTGATGTATTCAGCTCACTGATGTACTGCCATTTGCAATGTGTTAGCATCAGTACATTTTCACAAAACATGTAAACTTTTTAAAATGTTTACAAAATGTTTTGGAATTATCTAATTGGTGATATCTATATTGCGTAACCATGTCGCTATTGATGCAAATGATATTTTCACCAAACCTGACATCTCAATATATTTGCAAAAGGTTTGTGAAAATTTTGTGAATTCTGTAAAGTAATACATGCTTCTGTTGATTCTTGAGAGAACTGGGGTGAACTTGGATTAGAAACTAATGGACACAGGAAAACTAAGATCTAAGGTCTCAAACAGCGGATATATGCCAACACAGAAAAATCTGTTATAAAAGACCACTGTTCTGGAAGCACACTTGCCATGAAGAGTAAGATTTCCCATGCAGTGGTATCATGTATTGTTTTTTTGTTTTTTTGACAACCTGGAATGAGAGTCCACCTGTCTTGAGAGACCTTATCTTGTTTTCAGAAGGGATGATTTCTCAAGGCAGGTTTCACTAATCAGATTCATTGCAAATTGAAATCAAAATGACTATTTTTAATTTTTAATTTTTTAATTAAATTTTTAATGCACCCAAGCAAAATAGTGTGCAATAGAGATTAATATGCTATTAGGCAAACAAAATTAAAAGATTATGATTCATGTCAGGGAGAGTGTAAGTTTAATTTTGTACCACTGCAGTTAGTATCAACAATCATATACATGTCAATAACTTTACATTCAATTCATAAGATCATTCAAAAAAAGAAAACAACAACATGATAAATAACCATTCTCATCTGTCTTTTTTTTTTATCTATCGATTATTCTTGTTTACATTTTATGCCAAAATTAGTTTCAGAAAAACTAAAGTGATTAGTGTAATGAATGCCCCCTCAGTGATCAAGTATTAAAAAGAAATTAGACAGTTTTTCAATGAATAAACAAATGTAATGATTGGACTTGAATACCTGGCAATATATTGTGAAGGGGACATACATTTGTCAGACCATACCAAATGAATATGATGCACATATTCGAGTCAGCTCAATCAACAAAATGAAGCCCTGGTGGGACTGATATTACTCACCTGGGCAGTTGACATATGTCAGCTTGTGAATACAAATTCACACATGTATTGAAACTGTAGAGAAAGAAAATCTTTCAGTTAATAGTCGCTACATTGTCTATTGATGTGGGCATGATCTATTTTCTTTCCGAGACAATACAAATAAGATCACTTTCTCTATATAAAATGAATAAATCATTTATACTAAGCTGCACTGTCTGCAACTCTCTGTCTCTTGCCCTTGGGACTTGGGGCCCAATTTATAATATAGAAACTTTTCATGGCTACACTCTTCAAGTATATACACTAACGTGGTATTACAAGGTGTCAAATTCTGCTAAACATTTTTTTAAATGTGTGTGTGTCTGTGTGTGTGATTTAGATTGTTAACAAAGCTTTAACAATTTTTCAGTCATAACACTATGATGTCTGCAGTGTGGCAGTTTATAGTGATGTCTAGCACTGGGTCATTATGCCGCAAACATGTAGCATGATGTCCCACCCAGTAACATTATACTGATACCAGGTCAACCAGTCCTAACACTAAGCTCTTAATGCTTAGTGCAAAATGAGGCAGCTGTTAGTACCATTTTTATAAGTCTTTGGATGACTCAGCTGGGGACTGAACTTTTGACCTCCATCATCTGAGGTGGACACTCTAACCACTAGGCCACCAAAGCAGTTTCTTTTTTAAATGAAGTTGCTTACAGATTTTCTATTTATAATAACAGTGACCATACTTGATGGCAAAACAGCATCATTTCTGAACAAATTTGAAAGAACTTCTTGCCAGAATGCTTTTCATTAAATTTGAGAGAAAAAGTCATTTCAAGACTCTTCTATTTTTAGCAGCTGTAGCCATATTTGATGGCAGAATGGTAACACTTAAATAAATTTGAAACATTTCAATTTCAAAAAACATTTTCTGGGTGCTTCATTTCAAATCTGGTTAAATTCTGTTGACTTGTTTTTTGACAAAAAGTTGTAAAAATTGTTTCAAACAGCGAAGGATGATACACTTCACTCTGGATGACAAAGTATCAGACCACAAGATCACCTGACCTTATGGCCAGGTGAGTCACAAATGTGTACAATGAACACAGATGCCCTGCCACAGTGACCTAAACACAAAAAGCATTCTGATCTATGGATGGATGAAGAATGATAAAAGTATGAGCCACTGTCATATTCATGATAGGGCTAAGCTTCTCACACAAAATTTTAGATCATGAGAAAGCCAAATGGATTGACTGAAGACATTACAGATGATAATCATGATTTACCCCAACCTGTATTCAGGACAGGACATAAAAATGTAGGGCCACACTACCAGCTCATATTTGTAAACAATCACATGCCAGCCATTAACAATAATGTAAACTCACCAGTAGATGTGACATCGTCCTCATTGTAGTCTGGGGTAGGATCATTGTAAAAGTTGTTCCACTTACTACTTGATACTGCAGCCATGATTGCTCCCTAAAAAAAATCAGTACATATACATGTAATGTGATTAAGAAATTGAAAAGTAGAGTAAGGTATGTTAATGTGAGTGGGTTAAGTATATAAGTATATTATGTAAGTCATATGTTAAATTTAATTACTACAAGAAATGCAAAGGCTCCCTTAAAGGGACTAAATTATGAAACACATACAAACTTAACTTGCACTATCATACACAAAATTCTGATTGACTTAACAATGAATTGTTATAACTGAAATAGTATTTGTATGAAATAATCATAGGCAATCCCTAAGCTTCATTCAATACTTACAATAACATTTCAAATTAAGTTTACCTTTATCTGTATGAACACTTTGCTTATTCTTGCCTGAATATATTAATGTTTTACATCTGTTATGGAAACAAGAATTAATAAAATGCTTTAAATTTTGCAGAAAAGAAGCATACAAATCCCTTATTGTATTATCAGAGGACTAATATAACTCTGAAGTTATTTCCCTTGATATATCTGTAATGCCAGCACTCTACAGCTTCGTATTTTGCAGAGGGTTAGATTATTAAAGAAAAACATCCTCCCCCCACTTTTTTTCCTCACTGGTTATACTGGCTATTTAAATAAGACCTCGAATATCTTAGGTATTGTTAAAAGAACTTTTAATTCCCTTTGTTTTGGTGTATGATTGATGTATGTAATATGGTTTATAGAGTACAAAGTTTGGCCTAACTTCAAATGTACACCTATATAAAAAAAAACTGCCAGCTCTGCTTGGTCATTTTCAATTCCTGGACATCTGAGGTAAATTGTAAAACAAACAAGAGCTGACAACTTTTTTTTTACATATATATTTGGTAAGGCCTGTCTATTTAAACATAAACATATGTGGTAGCAAGGGAAGGCACTTTTTAAAAAATATATGCCAGGGTACTCTGATTACTCAAGCAGTTCATATGAAAATGATACAAAATTCTAAATTGCACCTATGGGTGACTACACCACATTGAAAGTGCCTTCCCTGGGTCCCAAGAATATTTTACTGGAACATCTTTAATTCATTCAGAGTGCTTTCAGAAGCTGTCTAGCCTGGCAAAGTTCATTTTCCCTATTTTAATAACTCCTAAAGATAGTGTACTGGAGACTAATTCAGGCTGATTTTTTGAGCTCATGGGAGCAGTTATTTTGGTTAGCTGTGTGCTTAGATCATGTACACTTTCCACATGAGCAATATCCAAAGAATAATCAGCCACGGTCAATGAAAGTAACATAAATGTACGCCAACATTCTCTCCTCTGAGCATGTTACAAATGCAATCAACGTCACACCTGTCACTCTCTCAGAAGTTCATAATATCTGTAGAATGCCCCCAATAATACCAGTATTGCTTTTATCCTCAAATATTTAAATACTAAATTGGAGTTGTCTCCCCTACAACATCTGATTACTTGAAAAGCAAAGTTATTGCTTTCTTATTTAGTCTATCGAAGTCCGGTCATATTAATGGCAAAAGTCAGTGTTTATCTTCAAATAAAGTAAACCGTGTTTTAATCTTTAATGTTTAAGAAATACTATAAACTATTTTGAACAAATATACATACAAATTTTTAGAAATTAAGGAGGACAAAATGTCTGAACACTGTACAACTCCTGTGTCTACAGTTTTTTTTTCTTCCCCAAATCTGTTTTGGGATTTGTAATAAAATGGTTCTTTTGCAAATGATCAATGGATTAAATCTCAAAGTATTTCACCTTAATGTACCATGTAAGAACCAAGTCTCTTACACTAAAAGGTGCAAATCAGAAGACAAAATGAAATGTTACAAGCCTTATACAAGTTTATCAGGAAAAGTTAAAATGAAATATAGATGGGTTAATGGTGTAGAAAACTTTCAAACCTTTAATTTTCTTCTTGCATTGAATTTGACAAGTTCTTCAACAGTTTCACCAAGGTGTTGCCTTGAGACCTTCCCTTTATCCTTGAAAATTATAAATTTAATGTCAGCAAGTAATTATACAGCAAAAATACTGTATCAGATATATTAAACTCACTGGAACAAACTGATATTGAATTAATAATGTACATTTCATCTTGCAAAATCAATATCTACATACAGAAAAAAATTAAATCAATAAAGTAATAATGTTTGAATAAAAAACAAAATAAGACCCACATAAAGGAAGCTTACACAGAATTAAAAAAATATAGGAATGTTAGATGATAATTCAGTAGCAATGCAAAGTCTCATCTGTATGAATGGTGTGTGGTACCAACATCTAACTAGAGAGGCAAGTTTCTTGTGGTTTTCTTTGGGGTTTTTTTGTTTTTTTTAACAAAGATGGATGTTCCATTTTTCAGTTTGGAATGACTCTGGTCAAGGCCCTTTACTCTTGTCTTGGCACTAAAAAACTGCCATAAAACCAAACCAAGCCAATCCTCTGTCTGAGGTTAATCCCACACAAAATAAAATGCTAAACTAAATGTAATAAATGAAGAATAAAAAATAGATTACAATGTACAAGTGTACACCTACCAAAGAAAGTGCAAATAACTGGGACTGAGTGAATATTTTGCCGATGATTTAGACATTTGTTCGGTATTGCTCATTTGTAGCCATGCCTCACTTCAAAGTTACTATGAACCCAATTTGTGTTTTATAAATTATGTATGCCTGCTCTGTAAACCAAAAATCTAAGTCAAAAATTTGTAAAAATATGACAAAAAATTTACAAATTGTTATAACATGGCTGCCAACTCCTAGATAGGTACAACTGTAATCTAGGTGGACAATAAGCATAATCTGAATACAAAAAGGTTAATCTTATGTAACACACTTTGTAATTACAATTCACTGTATGAATAATGTTCATTAATTTTCTTACAAACTTGGAGTACTGTGTTATATCACTTATATATTATGTCCTAAACTCGTGAGCTGTGTTATATCACTTATATATTATGTCCTAAACTTGAGTGCTGTATTATATATTATGTCCTAAACTTGAGCGCTGTATTATATATTATGTCCTAAACTTGAGTGCTGTATTATATCACTTATGTATTCTTTTATATTTCTTGAACATTCTTGAATTATCCATTTCTGATATGACTTGTTATAAAATTAAAACAATTCCTTTTCTCCAATATTCTGTTAAGGTAATTTAGCATTTATGAGTCATTTCAATATAGTCTGCATCACTTGACATCTTGTTCCATTCTTCTCAGCATAGACTGGTTCTTTAACCAATTCTTTTCATTAGTGTAATTAATCTGCAAGACATGTTTTCAAACTGAACACATCAATGAATCTAAAGTGTAATCGATACAGAGGCCAGAGTAAGATGTAACTCAATGTATAATGTGAAACCTCAATGACTACACCAAAATTTGAATGGCTGGCAGGTATGCTACAATGGCCTGAAAACCTATTCAGGTTATCTACATATGAATACAAAAATATGCCTACCAGATAACATTTGTCCACAGTGAAAATAACAAATAATTATAAACAAGGAGTGTTTAAGTGCATTATTTTCTTATCATGTGGTAAATAGTTATTGGGGTTTTTGTTTGACTTTTAATGACACTTATAACACATCATTGGCTATATCAAGCAAAGGAAATGGGAACTAAGTGCCCTTCCCATGGACACACCAAAGCATCATACCCATAATTCAGTGGCACAGCGAGGGTACTGAGCGCCCAAGGACAAAACATAAACTTGGCACCCCCGGTACTTAGTGCCCGGGGACAAAACATAAACTTGGCGCCCCCTTCGAGTGCATCTGAGATAACAAATAGTTTTATTTTCCTCATTTTGGCGCCCCTGGCACATGGCGCCCGGGGACAACTGTCCCCCCTGCCCTCCCCAAGCTACGCCACTGCCTTAATTGTCTACCAACTGAGCTATTGCAGTAAAAATAGTATCATTCTGCTTCTCTGATGTAAAACATTCTTTCACTGGACTGACCCTAACCCTTTAAATCTGAACTTGATAGGTGTTTTCTTGGTCTTAAATGAAAGCCATCCACAAAATCTGGTCCAGTAAAAAGATACAGAATTCAATTTACTCTAAGGAAAACATTTTTTCTTCTGTCAGTCTCAGGGACCATTATCTTTTACTTATTGACCCCAAAATGAATACATGACTTTCTAGCCTCAAATGCAAGTCACTGACAGAGTTTATTCATGGCTTGTGACACACGAGTTATTTTGTGGAAATGGTCCGACTCTGACCTTGTTGTTTGACTTTTTTACCCCCAAATCAACAGATTTCTTTCATGTCTCAAATGCAAGCCACCCACAAAGTTTAGCTATGGCTTGTAATGCAGACTCTCTTAATAATTCGCACACAACAGGGTCAAAAAAAAAAAATTGACTGCACCATAATCAGGGGCATGACTTACCAAGGGATCTATTAAAAAAAGTAATAAAAAGATGGAAATGCACAAAAGAAGGCAAAAGTAGAAGGGGGTGGCATATTATACTGTTCTATACTCATTTTATAATCATGTCGAAATTAATGAATATCTCTTTATAATGGTGCAGTTTGTTCTACTTCACAAATTACTTTTAATTTCAGGATGAACTATACTGAAGATATAGTTAAAAACATTATTCCACATGGTTTCCATATACTTAACATGTGTATCACAAAACACAATGTGCATTACATCACTGGTTTTTGTGTTGAATTGGATACATTCAAGTTTTACTCAAAATTAAACAAGATTTAATTTTTCTAAAAGATGGATATTCATTTTGAGAAACATCGAAACTTGTGTTGTTTACATCTTTTTATTCTTCTGTCACTAAATAGATCAATCAACTGATAGACAGATTTAGTTATACAGGAATGCAAAAAATATAATTCACAAAGGTTAATCATTACTAAACATGAATTTAATGAGTCTAAAAAAAAAGTTGTTAAAATAAAATGCAAATGAGAACACAATAGCATTTGCAGTTTGTGACACACTTGTCAGATATCATTTCATATTTAAAGGCCTTATTCGCTGAGCGCATCTTTTCATGTAATGAATTTTGTTATATTCAATGTCAGTGCTGCCATAAAATCCAAGTCGTTATCCATACATTTTGCCATTTGCTCAGTCTGGGCCTTCAGAATTGTGCAGAGATAGGAAAACTTTGTTCACACTGTTATGTGAAACAGGTGCATACAGCATCATCTAATTCTATATTGTTTGCATTCCATGCCCATTTTCGCTTGAACCCATCATCGGAATCAACAGAATGCAAGTCATCTCAAAATTTCTGCTCATCCCTGACCCAACCATTGAGCGTCAAATGTGCAATTTTGAGTTCACTACAAATTTTCAATCTCACTTCACCATTATGAAACCTATCAATGACACAAAGCGTTTCATTTACTGAGGATGTCTTTTGCTTGATTCCTCAACTCCCATTTACAAATGATTAGGATACTTTACTGGTTAATATTTATACTGTAATGATATTAAGTACATAAAACTTGGAACCATGTGCGACTCATAAAATGGATTGATTTCGAGACAAGATAGTGATCACAAGAATCTATGCAGGTAGGATTTGAATATTTTGAACTATTTTATTGTTACCTCCCTTACACAAAACACTTACTTAATATGATAAAACAATGCAGCTCTCTATTTTATTGTTACCTCCCTTACACAAAACACAAACTTAATATGATAAAACAATGCAGGTCTCTTTGAATTGATTTATACCATGCAACAAACACATCCCTGATTTGAAGATCAAAACACAGCTGGCACTTAATTAGGTTCTCAAAGAAGTGCTTGTGGGTATTGATGTGATGGTTGATTGACTCTTCATGTTTTATTAGAAGAGAACATGCCACAATTATATAGTTTACATTGAAACATAATTAAATTATTAAACATGAATTTCACTAGGCAAGACATATTTAATCGGTGTTTATTTCTTTCAATGTAGCCACCTGTTAGACATTATGGAACGTCTTGTCAGCAAGCAGTTTACTCAGTACAGGAGCCCCCTAGTTCCAAAATGTCAGATAAACAGAGGAAGAATTACAGAATCAAACGAACGGAAACGAAAAGGACTTTGAATTAAGGCCATGGAGCAAGAATATTAAAAGAAATTAATGAAATACAAAATAAATGGAATACAATATGCGATGATGAGGCTCCTTCCTGTTGAGCAGGGAGAAAGGACAGATCGACAAAATTGCGATATTGAGACTCCTTCCTGTGATCAGGGAGAAAGGACACTCGCCATACTGTATGGATTAAAAGATGACTTAACGTAATGGAAAACGGACTTATGATTCATATTATGTAAGAAATGTTTAAACAACTTAAACGAATGCAAAGAACACTTATTAAACAGATTAATATTATTAATTTAACTTTACCAATAAATATTATAGCTAAATTTTCAAAATTTACTGATTACGATTAAATTGACTAAACTAAACAATTATTCACGTATTACTTTAACAAATTATTATTAAATTATTAGTAACCTAACTATAGCCACTTAATATATTTACAATCAAAATTGTCATTCATGTATCAGACAAGAAACTCGTGGCACCTGAGCTAGTGTTCACGTGATCGCGAAAGCGTAGTGTGAATGCTGCTCATGCCTAATTAAGATCTCAAACAACCTATGCACAAAACAGAAACAGTATAATAGATATCTATTTATTAAAACTATAAAACTATACTTAATAGAAATTAAACATGAATTAATTTAATTTAGCTTTTATTTATTAACCTTTAGACTTATATGAAACTATGATTATGAATTAAATAACAACTCCAGAAATTTGATATATTAGAAGAAATAAAAGATTTGAATGGTGTACAAACCCTTACTCAAAATTTAATAAAAACAAAATTTAATCAAATTAATACAAGAAACACACACTTAATGGAAGAAAACATGAACACATAAAATACTTTAACTTTTGTCACAAGGGGGTTACTCAAATGATGTCAATCTGAGAGTAACCACACCAATAAAACCTGTCAGCATTTACCAGAATTTTTCACTGATTGCTATTTCACCATATATTATTATTTACAATGTATTGAGAAATATTTTCCACTAAAATGTAACAAAATATGTGATTTTTTATTTAAACATGGGAATTTCACTATGTTGATTTTAACTTCTCAGGCACTAACTGCCACTTTCTATTTGAAAACAAGCAATATATCAAGGTTTCATTTTACCAATTCTGATCATGATTTTGTTCATATTCAACACACAAGGGCCAACTGTTTAAATATATTCTCTGGAAAAAAAATTTGGGATCCATGCTGGACATTGCATTTTAAGCCAAGTGATCATACAAGGCAAAGGACTAAAAGATTTGTCATTTTCATTTCACTGTTTTTCTGAAGCTATTCTGTACAAATTCTAACATAAGCTACAGGAGTCCAATTACCAAAAGTCTAGACCAGTGGTTCCCACCCTTTCTGCGATGCAACCCTAAACTGGCCACCAAAAGGACCTCCCAACCCTCAACTTACGATGTGATTCCTTCTGATGACCCTTTGTGACCCTACTTAGGACCCCTGTGACCCTGATTTGCATCACAACCTGAGGTTGGAAACTGCTGGTTTAGACACAAGCAATAACAATGAAACTTGTTCGACTTTTCAGCTGTAAATCATGCTTGAATAATAACAAATACAGTGGAATGTAATTATCATCCCTTTTTATATCCATACATTTTTTTTGTTCAATGCATGTTTTTTTTACAAAAAAATTCCACAGTGGCATGGTATATCACCATACCTTGATCCATGGGTGTACCAGTGCTTGCTCAATTGTGATCCGTTTATCAGGGTCCACTTCTAACATCTTTCTAACCATGTCTTTGGCTTCTACAGAGATATACTGCCACTGTTTTTCTCTGAACTGTAAAAAAAAATTCTAATAAAATTCATATAAAACTTTTCCTTCTTATCAAAATACGGTCTATTTTTATGGATCCAAATTAAAGTATCAACAGGACAGATGGATTAACAACTCTGACTTACAGTTTATCTCTGATAATGTGATTCCATTTACTAAGTTTGGAATTTCCCATTGAGGTGGGGAAGAGTCATAGTTAATTCATTTACTTTTTGTGGGAAATTCCCAATGATGGATGATGAGTCATATTTAGTTCATTTACTTTTTGTGGGAAATTCCCAATGATGGACGATGAGTCATAGTTAGTTCATTTACTTTTTGTGGGAAATTCCCAATGATGGATGATGAGTCATATTTAGTTCATTTACTTTTTGTGGGAAATTCCCATTGATGGATGATGAGTCATATTTAGTTCATTTACTTTTTGTGGGAAATTCCCATTGATGGATGATGAGTCATATTTAGTTCATTTACTTTTTGTGGGAAATTCCCATTGATGGATGATGAGTCATATTTAGTTCATTTACTTTTTGTGGGAAATTCCCATTGATGGATGATGAGTCATATTTAGTTCATTTACTTTTTGTGGGAAATTCCCAATGATGGATGATGAGTCATATTTAGTTCATTTACTTTTTGTGGGAAATTCCCAATGATGGATGATGAGTCATATTTAGTTCATTTACTTTTTGTGGGAAATTCCCAATGATGGACGATGAGTCATATTTAGTTCATTTACTTTTTGTGGGAAATTCCCATTGATGGATGACGAGTCATATTTAGTTCATTATGTTGATCCTCTTGTTGGTCCTTTAAATCTGTGGTTGGTAGCATCCACAAAAAATGGTACCAATGAACAGAAGCAAGTTCACAGTAAACTGCTCCGACCTTATGTGTCACATCATAGCAACAGTCTTACCAACTGGACCATGGACATGGAATTAATGTGTGTAAAGTTTCAAGGCAATCCTTCAAGTAGTTTAGTTGGAGTAACAATGTCAAACTTGTACAAATGGACAGACTGACAGCAGGGGACAGATGATGGACAAGAGGCCATCCCATAAGCTCTTCTCCTCTTTAACCAGTAGAGGTAACAAAATACTTTCACCAAAATCGGAACACAAATTTTGAATTTGCATAACTGTGACCATGACCCCGAGATCAAAGAGATAAAGAATGTGTGTCACGGAATGAATGGTCTTAGCTTCATAATGATTTGCCCCAAATATGAAGACAATGCATGAAATAAAAGCAAAAAAGCCAAACTTGAACTAAAATCTTAATGCAAATTTTCTACGATTGTTACCTGGAGCAATGGCCAAAAGTGCAGTCATACTTGTTACTAAATGAATTGTTTTAGTTTCATAATGACTTGTGTCGGTTGTGAAGAAAATCCATCAAGGAGTTTAGGAAATATAAGCAAATGAAAAACTTTAACCAACCCTTAATGCTAATTTTCTTTGACTGTGACTTTGATCCAAGATAAAAAAGTGAGCAAACATGATGGGAGAATGAACTGTTAATGTAAACTACAATGAGAATGTATTAAGGCTTTGGAAAATTAGGCAAGTGAAAACCTGAAACAAAATCTTAAAAAGCTGTTGACAACAATGGCGATAATGCCATAAAAAAATGACTGTTAGTCTTGCTTCCCACTAAAGTGGACTCGACAAAATTAGTACTGAGATAAGGAACTTCTCAGCATTCTTCTTACAAAGTAATTATTTTGTTTTTTGGGGGGGATGTCAGGTAAGAACTCCTATGTAACAATTATCAAATCCACTGTTTTGGGGTGTCAATTGCAGCTGTACTTTGTTTTAGATCATCTGTCCAATAGAAAGCAGATAATGGATCTAATTCTGCTAAAAGAAACTGAACACCGAAGAAACTGAGACATTCATGGAATGAATCAAGGAATTAGACATTCCCATGAGATGCCATATTCATTTAAAATTAAGGATTAAATGGAAAA
>JAECUM010095472.1:0-85533 GCA_016617855.1 Megalonaias nervosa
TTAACACATAAAACACAGGGGCAGTCATGGATCCCATTTCTTTCCAGAAAATGCAAAAGAATTTACCCTTGTTTGTTGAAAGTAAAGAAAATCGTGATAAAAATTTGTAAACAAAACCCCGATATATTTGTAGTTTTATTGTTGAAAATGGCAGTTAGTGTCAGGAAATTTGAATCAACATCATGAAATTCTCAACTTATAATAAGAAGTTCTTTATTTTATTACATTGTCTTTACAACCAAAAAAGTATCAGTACATTGTGTGTATGATTGGATTTTGAACATAGCTTTAACAATTTTGTAGTCATATCGCTACAATGTCTGCAGTGTAGCAGTTTATAGTGATGTCTAGTACTGGGGCATCATGCCACAGACATGTTGCATGATGTCCCGCCTAGTCTCATTATCCTGACACCAGGTAGACCAGTCCTAATACTAACCTCTTAATGCTGAGCACCAAGCGAGGCAGCTGTTAGTACCATTTTTGTAAGTCTTTGGTATGACTCGGCCGGGGATCGAACCCATGACCTCCCACATCCGAGACGGGCGTTCTAACCACTAGGCCACCGGAGCAGTCTATTAGTACATTGTAAGTAACAATCTTTGATAGAATTTTAATCACTAATGCCTACTGGTAGCAAGACTTCAAAAAATGAATAGCAATGAAATAAGTTCTCTCAAGAGAAATTTGTGTTTTAGTCATATATTTTAATCTGGTTTCAGTGTAATCATAATAAATGTGATATACACTCATGTATTCAAATATGAAAAATGTCTATCTACCATCAAAACTACATCGATGGGTGTTTCTGCGAGAACCTAATTGACCGCAAACTGTGTTTTGATTTCGTGTCTGTTGTACAGTTCGTTTGACCCATTAGGTCTTGTCAGACCCATTGGGTTCTCTACTACTTCTGATGGGAAGGTTCTCTTCTGGCTTTGGTGTGTGGAGAGTTCAGTGGTATAACATTTAAACGCTAAGTCATTTTGGCAAACTACTGTTTATATCCAAATATATACATACTAAAGTTTTGTCCACCTCTTCAAGTTTTTCAGTTTTCCAACATCATTTCTTGATATAGTTGTCCACTCATAATATCTATCTCTCACTTTGTCATATCTTTTAGGTATTCTATTTCTTCTAATAAGTCCCCATCTTACATATCTGTATCTTTTTCTGACTACAGGGGTCAAGCTAAACTTACATTTTAGGGAGAAGTGCCTTCTTCTTTTGATCAGAACAGGGAGAAGTGGGAGCTTAACAGGAAGAAGTGGAAGCTAAACGAGGAGAAGTGAGACCAAAGCAAGAAACACACTATATATATATATATATATAGCTGCATTATCTTATTTTAATTATGTGCACTATTTCTTAGTATGCTTTTAACCGTTTTAAGCAATGCCTTATTTTCAAATTGAAAAATATGTGTTGTAAGTTTATTATCAACACATTTTGTATGTGTATAAAAATTATTATATTCATACCCATTCTATTCATACTTGTGGTATATGTGTGTTTGGATTGAGGTAAATGTGGTGTGTTTTGGCCATATGACTTAATAAGCACATCAGAAGCTATACACTGTAATTAATTTTAACTGATAGCAGTAACAAGATTAGAGTCTTGTAATTTCAAGTTGGTAAAAATGCTTAATAAACTACAACTTAATTATTTTATTTTCTACAAGTTTTGTGTAAAATTGCAGTCAAAAAGATTTCTAGGATTCTTTGAAACAACCCCTAATACATGTACATAGGAATAAATGCACAAGTGACTTCAAACCAGTCCTCGTCCTGATTTCCTTGTTCTCGATAAAACATAACTAACTATTCATAGGCAACACAATGAAGCACTAAAGTCGATCTATAACTAAACTGGACCCTTTTTTTGCCCAACTAAAACATACAAGTACACGCATTGCACATTGCGAGTGCATCTATTTTTAGAAAGAGGGCTTTTCTTAATATAACTACACACTTTCTTGCTTTGTTACAAAAATTCATTAATAGGACTGCATATTTATGGTTGTATTATTTGTCTACCTACTGGAAATAACGATATGCATTGGTTAAATAGTATTTGCTTCATTACTATATATATTTTTCGTATTTTCACGAAAATTAATTACTGTATGTCAGAAAACAACCTTGACCTTGCAGCATCGTTTCGAATTTCGCAACAGAGATTGTCACATGTTTTTTACCTACATTATTAAATATTTAGGATAAATCTCCTATCACATAATATTTAAACTTTGTTTTCATTATGTTACATATTTTTCTGACTCTATTTGCCCAATTATTTACGAACACAGACAGTTTAATGAAGTGGTATATCATATATGCAGCGATGTCTGCCATTACAAGTTCATTTACGCTTTCAAACTTATTTTATACAGAAAATATGCAAAGACGGCCGTTAAAATCTCCATTTATAAAAAAAAGAAATAAATTTGAAAATGCTCTTCACCGATCATATTTTTTAAAAGCAAATTACTATTTGCATATTGATGTTTAAATTTCGAAACAGAATTTGGTATATTTTGATCATAGCACAGCATGACCAACTTCATGAAATCAAGCAGTGAAAGCTTGCTCCGGAAAGGGTTAATGGTCAGTTACCTATTGAAACTTGCATGTGAATGTGCAAGAATTTCTTTGTCGCCGTAAGCTGATTGGTATCAACACCACGTAATTACATTTTGCCTTGGGTTACAACAGTGCCAGAACTTACTGGCTACAGCGAGGGGGCATCTCAAAAGTCATAATCTACAGCCATTTTACGTCTGAAAAATCTGAGGGTGAAGTCGTTTTCGCTTTTCTAACAAAAGAAGGCAAAGTTTACATTTCTCAGGCGACTTTTTCGCCCACTTCGCCTGGTAGCGTGACCCCTGTATATATATATATATATATATATATATATATATATATATATATATATACATACCAACACTCTCTTCCCTTACAAGTATAGAAAATATGAACCATTACTACCGCATTCCCCCACAGACCATACCATAACTAAATAGCTGAAAAAGCATTACATATGACCCAGTTATACAGATTTATCATGATGCTGACCCATTTACGCACATTTGTCATTGCTTTTTCCACAACAATCCCAGATAGTGATATGTTTTCCAAATTCTCACACCCAACTTCTGGCTAAATAGAAACCTGACCTGACACTGGTAACTACTGTGTTTTTCCTCTCCTTTTTAACTTGTATATTTTAACTTATTCTCATAATAAAAATCCCTTTGGTCAGTTACACTTATCGTCACGTTAATTATGTCTTTTATAGCAATCAAATAAAGAAACGGAAGAAATAAAAAAAAGTTAAAACACATGCTGGCCATTCCTTCAGCTCCATCCAGAGCAATTGTCAGTTCCCAGTCATAGATACCTCACTAAACAATTTCCACTTGTTACTCTTACATTGGGATGCTGCTGCTTTACACACATGCATCAACAATTCAAATCTGTGGCCAAGTGGTGCTGAATATGCAGGTGTTCTATTCTGACAGGGATTGATACTAAAAAAGCTAATGTTTTCAAGGATTTATTGCCATCAATCAATAAAAGTGTGATTATACTTACAGTTTGGATACAACAGTTAGTCAAAATAAATTTATTAATTAGTAACGAATGACCCTATAATCCACCTGCATAATGAAACTGACGCTCCAGCACAAATCATGTCTTGATACAGTTGTTCTCCATTACCTGTCATGTCAGAAAGAAAATAAGGTAGACAACTTGTTGGTCTAATAATGATGATGACAGGTGATATACATGTCAACATGAACATCTGATTTGTATGGATAAAAGTTAACTTTTTCTTCTAGACATCTCAAGCAATATGAAATCATACAAATGAGATAGAGCTGATAGGTGGACTGGGTGGGGTATCTGGAAGTCATAGAAACAATCACAAAATAAAATTACCGAGAGGAAAAATGGAATGAAAAATAAGGGTTGCTGACGTGCGGCGAAACTGGTAGTAGACAAAGTTTAAGTCTTCACTCCCAAGCCAGTTGGAAAAAAGGTTTTGCACGGTTAGCCCTGCTGAAACGAACTCTGTTGGAGGAGCAACGAGAAGAGTGCAAAAAAACAAATAAAAGAGGGTGAACAGTCCAATCAAAGCATCTTCTGTCATCTTGTGCGTATTATGGATCTTTCAGGCAACTGGCACCGATATAAATGTGAAAAAAGCACTAAAAGATACAGCTAGCACATAACAACAAATGCATCACTAGTTTTCCATCCCTCAAGGAGTATGAGCTGTGAGAAACATGATAAACCGGAAATGTGCTACTCAGCCGACGTGAAAACACGAAAGTAAGAAGTTCGGGAAAATGGCAGCTTCCAGTGACAACGTGGAGATTCGAATTATTGACACTCGAAAGGTCACAGCTGGATAAACTCTTAAGAAATTAATTAGATTATAACACTCATCATTACCTTTGGCAGATTTTTAACCAGTAGCTTAGGTACCTATTACAGTGTAAGACCGGGGTGGGGTTGGTTAGTGCGATGTTACATCACATTTTTGCAGCAGTGACGTTTCTGCGAATGCTGGCTTAGTCGGCCCAAATTACTGGCTGATTAGGTCCGAATGCCAGACTGATACGGACCACGTGAAATATTAAAATAAAAACAATGGAACGTATATGCTAGCTTCCTACGATATTGTGGGTTCTATCACAGAAGTCAGATGTTTTATCAATAAAATACGACGAAATCTCTGACAACATGAAATCACCTTATCGGTATTATCAATTAGCACAAGGAGTGCAAGCGTGACCACAACCCTCTGCTCGATTCGACTTTTCTCACGTATCTTTTATCGCTTCAGAATCGCAAGAAGACTGAAAAACTACACATATACATTCAAATGACAGTAACGTACCAACGCATAACTCTCGGACTACCATCACATGAATCCAATCCGGCGAATTAACCTTTATTTTCACCATTATGGTCACAAACCCTTACTATCAGAATGCATAGGGTGGAAGTAGCCCATTCTACCATGGGCTGAATACCATTGTGAAAGTAATTTCACAAGATAAAATGTTTAACTTGTTTTTTATTTCAGTATGTATCATTTGATAATTTTATATAAATTTCCAGAACAGAAATATGTAGTTAAAGTTCGGATAGTAGAAATAACGGTTGATGACGTCATTACACTTCAGATATTAAAGCCTAGACTGATGCTGGAGCCAGTAGAAAATAGTACTAAATAACATTTTCATGATGCATTCATTATTCTGAGCAAATTCAACTAATCGATTGAGTCCGCATTATTAAATTTCCCTAGTATTAAAAGATAACAGATTCTGCGCCGTGTTCGGAACGAATATTAGACCCTAACGCATATTTACTGCAGGGTAGAAACTGGTAGAATGGGCTACTTCCGCCCTGTGCATTCTAATAGTAAGGTTTTGTGACCGTAATGGTGAAAATCAAGGTTAATCCACTGGATTGGATTCATGCGATGGTCATCCGAGAGTTATGCGTTGTACGTTACTGTCATTTGAATGTATATGTGTAGTTTTTCAGTCTTCTTGTGATTCTGAAGCGATAAAAGACACGTGAGAAAAGTCGAATCGAGCGGAGGGTTGTGGTCATGCTTGCACTCCTTGTGCTAATTGATAACATCGATAAGGTGATTTCATGTTGTCAGAGATTTTGTCGTACTTTATTGATAAAACGTCAGACTCCTGTGGTTCTATGGTATCGTGGTATTTGAAGTTTTCAGTATTTTTTCTGCATAGTGCCACCGATCATGTACTTAGATAATATATGCAGTACATGATAATAAGTTACTAGTTCAGCATCATCAGTTGACTTCGAGAAAATCTCACACTTTTTTAAAAAATACACCCATGAATGTCACTGTTTCCAAATAATAGTCGTCCCCCATGTTCGTCGATAGAATCTATATCTTCTTAAAATTGCTACAACTGTAACAAATTGTTTAAACAGTTTGTTGTTTGATAATGTTCCAATGATGCTATGCAAGGGTCAGATCACATGATAACTGTATTTGTCATAAACCAAGAGATCGAATCTGGTAGCAAATAAGAGTCAGAACGTGAAGTATGGACAGTTCTTTTCTGGTGGCTTTTGCAATTGACAGTGTTAATTTCAAAATTTTCTTGTACATAATTTATTACTTTTCATTGGAATACTGGGAGTTGTTTAAACAGTGTGCGATTGTCATGTACGTTCATGCCCATTGTCAGTGACAATTCCGGTGCTACTTTCCCCATCACAGGTGGTTACAGATGCATTTCTTTAATTGTCTGTAATAAGGTTCTGTTGGACAGCACAGGTGGCAGAATGAGTGCCATGGAAGTAACATCCATTTATCAAGTTGAGTTACACTTTGTGCAACATGTACATTAAGTTCCAAACATTAGGACAAGTATATGCCATAGTAAAAGTATATTTTCATTATTACCTTTGCATAATCTGGAAAATACATGGTATCTGTTTATCGATCGTTTTTGCAGTCACTAGAAATTAAATATCTTGATATGGAGCAAAGAATAGTTGTAGGTAATATCTTGTTTTTACTTATTCGCAGATTGCAGACTTTAAGACCCACAATACCACAGCACTCTGGTATACTTGTTTTCGCAAGGATAGTAAGAAAAATGTTGAGTTTTGGCTTTTAAATTTACATCAGATAGTTATTAGCAAAGTTCAAGGAACACAAATAGATACGAGTTATCACATTAAGATTTTTTTTTTAACCAAAATAACTTTATAATGTTGCAAATTAAAATAATATGAAAGTTAACTTTTCATAAATCAGATCAGTATCAACACTATCAAACAAAAATGCATATAAATTGACCCAATATATTTATTTATTTTATTTTACATGCAGACTGCTTTCTTTGCAGTATATTTCAAAAGAAATTGTATAGAGATTCATTTATGAGTAAAACTATAGCACATCATACTTCACTGTTATCATATTTTTATCAGCTGTTATCTTTTAATTATTGCCATTTGAGGAAAATCTTGAACCAGCAAATCAGCTTATTTTAATTTTAAACTTTGAAACATTTGAAAATATTTAATATAAAACACATTAAATCCATTAAATATTGATTTCTGAATGTATAGTTTATATCAATATATATATATATATATATATATATATATATATATATATATATATATATAATCTTCCATCTAGGCAATGATCACAAAATTATTTGAAGAAAGCATTGTAGTTTATGTTCTAGTTTGGTATTAAATTAACTAAATTGGCAAATGATGTCAAAAATGCTTTAATTATGGTGGTATTGGTCAAACAATATATAAACTATTTAAATTTTTTAGAAAGGTGATTTAGCTGCTTGAAAAATATTTCACTACTAAATTGCTAGTGCAAGTTAAACAGTCTTATGTTAAATCATTTCATTATATATAACAACTCCATTATTACGTGTACAGTCAGGGTTTTATTTTCATAAATGCATATTTGAACTGCTCTGTGTACCATGGAAATAATGAGAAATATCATATTTTAAACAAGTGTAAATGTAAACGAAACTAAATAATATTTCATATGGTCTGAATGAGCCTGGCATTTGGTCCAGATTAGCCCATAATCTGTGCCAAATCAGCCCGTAATTTGGGCAGAGTAAACCTGGTCCAAATCAGAAATGGTCTGAATCAACATGTCAGAATTTACAAAGGCTAAAGCTTTATGATATGATTATACCAATTTTAATTATTATTTTTTTTTTTTGACAGGAAAGAAACAGAATGAATATGGATTAAATGAAAACACTGAACACAATGTATACTAACAAAAAAAATTTTGAAGTAAAAGAGTAAAACTGACCATAAATATTAATGCAACAATGAAATGGATGAAGAAATATAGTAATAATAATAAACAACAATAACAAAACAAACACATATACTCTAATAATCCACTGCCATACACACCGTGACATTAACTCAAAAGATGAAACTTGACTCTCATGAATACATACAAAGAATCATTCACTAAATGATAACAATATTGACGTCATTATGCACAATTAATGAATTTTATATTCACCATCCTGTGAATATGATGTTATAAATTATGTGTGGTTCATGTAACCATTTGTACTGACAAACCAAATTCACAGTTCTAGATCTAATTACTTAGTTCACTTACCATCCTTTGAGCTAATTCTTTAGACCCTCTGACCCAATTCTGGTGATGCCACTGTGTTGCTCTGTTGTCAACTACTTTGCTGCTGAATATTTTGTTCTGTTGCCAACTCTGTTGTTATGTTGCCAGTCATGTTGCCCTATTGCCAACTATGTTGGTCTGTTTCCACCAATGTTGCCCTGTTGCCAAGTATGAGGCTATAATGCCATTCATGTTGCCATTTTGCAAGCTACACTGCCATACATATTACCATTTTGCTAGCTACACTGCCATACATATTGCCATTTTACTAGCTACACTGCCATACATGTTGCCATTGTGTTAGCTACACTGCCATCCATGTTGCCATTTTACTAGCTACACTGCCATACATGTTGCCATTTTGCTAGCTACACTGCCATACAGCCAGCTATGCTACCATACTGCCAGCTACATAGCCACACTGTCAACTATAAATAGACCAAACTGCCTAGCATATTGTATTGATTTCATGTCAGCAATAATAAAATTTATACATATTATTAATCATATCCAATATATAAAAATACACATAATTATTTCAACAAACCATTTAAATACATTATATTGTTACGAATATGTAATTAAGTTGCTTGTGTGTTAGTTTTAAATTCTTTTTTATTTTATTTTGTTTCATTATATTTTATAATGATAATTTTTACTGGATTTGATATTTTTCCCAGTAAATTTAGTCTCTGTTTTGACCTGAATAAAACGTGAAAGGTACTACATTATCAGTATTTTTAGCTCACCTTGGTTAAGACGTTTTGTAAACACTAAGCGGAAATGATTGGCTATTACCAAGGTGATTTTCAGCCCATGTGTTAGCTGAGTTGTAAACAGCCTTTCTTTTGTAATTTATTTCCAGTGTGGGAATTTGATTCTTAGATAGGGGTATTCTAGCTACGTGCTAAATGGCATTTTTTTTTTGTGCTGTTCAAATTAGTAAATCACATAGTCTGTCACGTGAGTCACCATGTGATCTAAAATCAAGGCTTAAAACAGCCATTTTGCTAGAAGATTGATCAGTCGTATAATTGTACCTTTGGGCTCAAGGTATTTGTCAAGTTGTTGCTATTTGAGTTGATTTTCTTATTTAAAATAATTTATTCACCCTGGGAAATATTCTACTTCAATGAAATACTTGGACAAAGATATTCAGTGGAAATTTATTCTGGAATTCTAAACAGGAACATTATAAATTGTTATTCATTGAGGATCTGTTGCCATCAGCACAATGACCTCATCTATTGGAATTTCATCAAGATTCAAACCTGGATTTAATTAGAACTGTTTAGTGATCGGACTTATATTTTTCAATTCTAAGATTAATTTTTGGATTATATTCACAAACCGTAACAGTATACATAAGATGAATTATATCCAACATATAAAAATATACATTTACAACTATTTCAAATAGCCATTTAAATACATACTACCTTTAACTTTTTTACTTCAAGATAAATATCCTTAAAGTAAGCTATAGCAAACTGACAATTTCTCATATCCAAATACAGTACAATTTACTGGAATTCCAAATATCAAGAATGAAAGATAAAATGGTACATCCAGTCAAGACATTGAAACTATAGATACAACTACAAATAGAGCTTTGTTTAGTAAACTAGTACTGACCTCTATGGCTGTAGTAAATTGTCTAATGTAGACACTACCTGACAAGATGTTGGGATCGCTGTGCCCACACGACATATGGATCCTTTAAGTACTAAAAACAAACATGCAAGACCCAAGGGTAAAGTACCCATACACATCATGAAATATCAGTATCTTGCTGTGAACGATCTACAACAAGATGCTCTTATTAATTAGTAAAAATTAGTCCACGTAAAAAAAAATAAAACTTTTCTAGGTAACACTGTACATATCAGTAGAATCAGTTACATATAATTGTTCTAATCCACCACCAGCTTATTTTCTGCCTTATTCCATGAGTTTTTATCATCATAATGCTTATATCATCATCATAATGCTTATATCATCATCATAATGCTTATATCGTCATCATAATGCTTATATTATGTTCATAATGCTTATATTATTTGTTAGTTTAATTCTATGGTATGCACTTTTACAACTATGTTACTACTTCATGATGAGGAGCTGCAGTGCCTCAGTCATTAGCATGTTGGACTTTCAGATTCAAAACTTAGGCTAAACTGCTATTTATTGGTGATGATATACATTAGTTACTAAAGCATGCTGGACTTTCAGATTAAAAAGTTAAGCTAACCTGCTATTTATTGATGATGGTATTCTTTAGTTACTATAGGATATAGTGTTGAAAATAAGTAGAATAGTTCATTCTTTAGTTTTCGTAAGAGTCTGTATCATCTGGTCATCATAGTGCAGACAATATAGTCTTACCTTTTTTGAATTGATCATTATATTATTCATGGCATGTAAGACATATAGATACTTTTAGTCAGTTAGTGGCATGTTCAAAGCATACTTCATTTTCCATCTGTGGTTTCTGGCTTGTACCAGTATATAAAGTTCTACATTTGCAGGAAAGTCACATCACTTGACGCCTCATCAATATAATCACATTGTTTGATGCCTTGTCAGTATAGTCACATTGCTTGATGCCTTGTCAGGATAGTCACATTGCTTGATACCTTATAGTATAGTCACTTTACTTGATTCCTTGTCAGGATAGTCACATTGCCTGATGACATGTCAGTTTAGTCACTTGGCTTGATGGGTTTTCAGTATTGTCACATTGCTTGATACCATGTCAGTTGAGTCACATTTCTTGATGCTTTGTAAGTATAGTCACATTGCTTGATGCCTTGTCAGTATAGTCACATGGCTTGATTCCTTGTCAGTATTATCACATGGCTTGATACCTTTACAGTTGAATCACTTGGCTTGATGCCTTGTCAGTATAGTCACATTGCTTGATACCTTGACAGTATTGTCACATGGCTTGATGCCTTGTCAGTACTGTCACATTGTTTGATGCCTTGTCAGAATGGTCACATTGCATGATACCTTATGAGTTGAGTCACATTGCTTGATGCCTTGTCAATACTGTATTGTCACATTGCTTGTTGCCTTGCCACTATGGTCATATTGCTTGATACCTTGTCAGTATAGTCACATTGCTTTGTTCCTTGTCATCATAAACACATTGCTTGATGACTTGTCAGTATAGTCGCATTGCTTGATGCCTTGTCAGTTGCTGGAGCTTGATTCGAAGACTTGGCACCACTCAGAAACCACCAGTTCAAGCTCACTCATTTGTCAAGCCAAATGCTGTAGCTAGCCACTTATTACAAGTGGCAAAAGCACCCCTGGAGAAACAGCACCGAAGTCAAGTACGAGATGAGTGGTGACTATACTGCCGTCGGAAGTCAGATGAGCTAGATCAAAATACTCCAGAGGCATTTACAACAATAGAACTTGAAACAGTACTATGCAGCATCAAATCAGGCAAAGCAGCAGGATATGACAACATCCTGCCTGAGTTCCTGAAGCATCTTGGCCCGAAGGCAAAAGAATGGCTTGCTGCTTTTTACACCGGGTTGTTAGGGAAAAGTGCATGCCGACTTTGTGACATCAGGCAAAGATTATTGCGATACCAAAGCCAGGCAAAGATCCCAACAATGTGGCGAGTTATCAGTTGATCACCTTGCTTTCAGTCTGTTTTAAGGCACTGGAGTGCCTGATTCTCCAAAGAATTGGTCCTGACTTGGAGAATATCATAACTGTTGAGCAGGCAGGCTTTGGGCATGTCTGAAGCACTTGCAATTAAGTCCTTGCCATGACTACATTTGTTGAAAACGGGTTTCAGAGGAACCTTAAAACTGCAGTTTTTCTAGATCTAACAGCGGCATATGACATGGTCTTGCATGCACGGCTGCTGTTGAAAATTTCCAGAGTATTTCCGTGCTTGATAGTTGAGACTACTGAACTATTCCTTCACAACAGGTGCTTCAGAGTGCACATCAGAGAGAACTGCAGCTCATGGAGGCATCAGAAAATGGACTACCACAAGGATCTGTTCTTTCGCCAAGTTTGTTCAATGTCTATATCAATGACCTACCTGTAACACAGTCGTGCAAGTTCATGTATGCAGATGACATTGCTCTTGGGACCCAAAGTCACTCATTTGCTGAGCTTGAGGGGTTACTGAATAAGGACCTGGAGGATATGATGGACTTCGTCAAGAAATGGTGTCTACAGCCAACTGCAACAAAGACAGTCTCCGGTGTCTTCCACCTTAACAATGCAAATGCGAACCGTGAGCTCTGCATCCTCTTTAATGGGCAGCAAATAAAACAAGACCCGACACCAACATTCCTTCATGTCACTCTGGACTGATCACTGACATTCTACAACCACCTGAAGAAAACTGCAGCAAAACTTAGTACTCGAAACAACCTACTCTGTAAACTGGCTGGTTCAACCTGGGGCACTAGTGCTCAGACACTCAAGACATCAGCACTGGCCCTATGTTATTCAACAGCCGAGTATTCCACTCCTGTCTGGGCTCGATCATCCCATACTGAGCTAATTGATGTCCAGCTCAACACAACAATGTGCATAATCTCTGAAACATTACGTCCTACTCCTTTATCATGGCTGCAAGTACTCAGCAATATTCCTCCTCCACATCTGCATCACTAGGAAGCAACCACAAAAAGTGTTGGCTAAGGTCTATGCCAGTGAGAAACTTCCACTCTACATGGACATCACCTCACATCCAGCAGTCTGCTTGACTTCAAGATGCCCAATCTGGTTAGGTCTGATGCCAGAGGATATGACAGCTATTTCAGCATGGAGTGTTGAGTGGTCTTGAACAGATGTTGTAAACCACTCCCTTGTAGCTGAACCATCTGTCTTCCCTCCTGGCTTTAACCTTCCATGTCATCTGTGGACCACACTGAACCTCTTTCGGACAGGACAGGGTTGTTGTGCAGTCAACCTTGTCTGATGGGGCCAGGCCACTAATTCTTCCTGTTGCTGTGGAGCTCTTCAGACTATGTCACACGTTGTGAACAACTGTCCACTGACAAAGTTCCCCGGTGGACTGCAGGTTCTGCATGTTGCTGATGATGATGCTGTTAAATGGCTGAGCACGCACTGCACACAACAGCAATAATAATAATAATAATAATAAAAATAACAATGATAATAATGCCTTGTCATTATAGTCACATGGCTTGATGCCTTGTCAGTATAGTCACATGGCTTGATGCCTTGTCAGTATTGTCAGTATTAACAAGGCAGATGGAGAAAATTGGTTGTAAAGTTAACTGTGATACCCCAACTACCTCTTGGGTTAAGGGATTGATGATGATGATGATGATGATGATGATGATGATGATAGTCACATTTCTTGATGCCTTGTCAGGATAGTTACATTGCTTGATGACTTGTCAGTTTAGTCACATTGCTTGATGTCTTGTCAGTATAGTCACATTTCTTGATGCCTTGTCAGTATTGTCACATTGATTGATGCCTTGTCATTATAGTAACATTGCTTGATGTCTTGTCAGTATAGTTACATTGCTTGATGCATTGTCAGTTTAGTCACTTTGCTTGATTCCTTGTCAGTATAGTCACATTTCTTGATGCTTTGTCAGGATAGTTACATTGCTTGATGCCTTGTCAGTTTAGTCACATTGCTTGATGCCTTGTCAGTATAGTCACATTTCTTGATGCCTTTTCAGTATTGTCTCATTGTTTGATGCCTTGTCAGTATAGTCACATTGCTTGATGACATGTCATGATACTGTCTTCTTCATGATATATAATCTTTCAGTTGTAGAAGTAGGTAATAACTGTATATTTGTATAATTTCTTTTTATTGTAGAAGTAGGTAATTGTATATTTGTATAATTTCTTTTTATATTTGACAGAGTAGTTTGCTGCATGATTTGAAAATTTCAGTTAGGTCTGAGAAATTTCACAGAACATAGTACTATCAGATTTAGTAGTGTTATTTGTATCTGTATTGTGTGCATAACTTTTATCCATGCTTGTAGATTGTAAGGGTCTTTTGTAAATAACATATTACATAGTTAACATTTGTCAGTGATTGTAGGATTACTTTAAGATTATATTTGTAAACATGTTTACATGGCTTTTGACTTTAGAATGTTGTAGAAGTGGACAAATCCTGGTCATCTAATATCTTTGAAGTTTGAAGTTGTAAGCAAAGTCTTCATTCCTACTTTAAGTTCTGTTGTGTTCAGACATAGTTTGAGAGTAATCATTTTTTTAAAATTATTCATTGGAATTACAGTGTGTTCATTAACATTTTGGACTAAATCACTATTTTGGGATTATTATTAGTACATTAAACGACATTCTGGATTATATCATTGTGATATAGTAAGGCTATTGGCACATCAGCACATTCGGAGTTGGAGTTCATTTAGAGTACTCAAAACATTTGGACTTGTGATAGAACTATTCAGATTATTTTTGCTTGCATTCACAATACTGTAAGTTCCTGTTAAACTTTCACTTTATATTATAGGAAAAGAAATTATTTTACTAAACTTGTTGGTTTTTCTGTTACTTAGTTTAAGACCATAGTCATAACAGAAACTGGGGACTCATCTAGGATCTGGCTTACTTTAAAATATTTCAGACAAATCAAATTTGCATTTGAAGTTTAAATTGACTTGGTTTTGGAATTTTCTTTGTCCCTTATAAAGATTTTTTTTCACATTTTCAAGAAACCTTGAGTGAAACCAACAAGCTTTCACAGTGTTATCTAAAGTGGAGAACTTTGTTTAAAAAAATCATATCCAGGAAGGGTTAGAGTCTATGTGAAACGATGAGTTGCTTGAGCTTGCCAGACTTTATGATCTTTCTGAAGCAAAGGCTTCTTTAAAAAATGCAAAATAAAGAAAGAAAAATGCAAATGCAGATATAAGAAAGATAAATACAATTGAAATTAAAAGAATTAGAACTGGGAGGTGGAACACACTCCCAGCTCTTACACAAGTTAAGGTTTTGATGTTACCAGAAATAATAGATAAATACTTTCCTTACTTTGAGAAAATTGCTGAAAATTTAAAATGGCCAAGAAGAGCATGGGGCTTTATTACTACAAAGTGTAGATGTTGGCAAAGCTCATCAAGTCTGCACTTCGCTATCAGTACAATAAAGTGGTTAAGGAATGTATCTTAAAGAATTATGAACTGGTACCTGAGTAGAAAAGAAACTGGACAGAGCTGTGTCTAATTTGCAAGGGAGAGAGAAATACTATGTGATAGGTGGTGCTCAGTGAAGAAGATTATGATAACCTCAGACCACTCATATTAGTTGATGAGTTCAGAAATTGTATCCATAGTGATGTGAAGACCTACCTTGATGAGCAAAAGGTGGAGACTTTGGAAAATGCTGTTCATACAGCTGATGATTATTACTTGATTCACAAAGTTTTATTTGACAACAAGCCTTCTTCTCAGCAGGGTTTTAGTCAAAACTCCTAAAAAAATTTTAATGAGTATTTTCAGATCTCAATCTGGCACAACTTTTAGGAATAAAACTTTCGATAAGACTGTAACAAGATTGAAACTGAATGGATGCTTGGATTAAATGATAATGCAACACAATGTGAGGGTACGAAAGTTTATGAAACATACAAAAAAATAAATAAATGTACAACACATATGCAGATTGACTCGCACACCCACCCACTACATATAATACACCATTACTATACTGAACATGTTACAGATACACATATGTATAAGAAGAATATGGTACTCACATTCACAATGTGTACAATGAAAAGAATATGGTACTCACATTCACAATGTGTACAATGAAAAGAGTATGGTACTCACATTCACAATATGTACAATGAAAAGAGTATGGTACTCACATTCACAATGTGTACAATGAAAAGAGTATGGTACTCACATTCACAGTATGTACAATGAAAAGAATATGGTACTCACATTCACAATGTGTACAATGAAAAGAGTATGGTACTCACATTCACAATGTGTACAATGAAAAGAGTATGGTACTCACATTCACAATGTGTACAATGAAAAGAGTATGGTACTCACATTCACAATGTGTCCAATGAAAAGAGTATGGTACTTACATTCACAATGTGTCCAATGAAAAGAGTATGGTACTCACATTCACAATGTGTCCAATGAAAAGAGTATGGTACTCACATTCACAATATGTACAATGAAAAGAGTATGGTACTCACATTCACAATGTGTACAATGAAAAGAGTATGGTACTCACATTCACAGTATGTACAATGAAAAGAATATGGTACTCACATTCACAATGTGTACAATGAAAAGAGTATGGTACTCACATTCACAATGTGTACAATGAAAAGAGTATGGTACTCACATTCACAATGTGTACAATGAAAAGAGTATGGTACTCACATTCACAGTATGCACAATGAAAAGAGTATGGTACTCACATTCACAATGTGTACAATGAAAAGAATATGGTACTCACATTCACAATATGCACAATGAAAAGAGTATGGTACTCACATTCACAATATGCACAATGAAAAGAGTATGGTACTCACATTCACAAAGTGTACAATGAAAAGAGTATGGTACTCACATTCACAATCTGCACAATGAAAAGAGTATGGTACTCACATTCACAATGTGTACAATAAAAATAGTATGGTACTCACATTCACAATGTGTACAATGAAAATAATATGGTACTCACATTCACAATATGCACAATGAAAAGAGTATGGTACTCACATTCACAATGTTGACAATGAAAAGAGTATGGTACTCACATTCACAATGTGTACAATGAAAAGAGTATGGTACTCACATTCACAATGTGTACAATGAAAAGAGTATGGTACTCACATTCACAATATGCACAATGAAAAGAAGATGGTACTCACATTCACAATATGCACAATGAAAAGAATATGGTACTCACATTCACAATATGCACAATGAAAAGAATATGGTACTCACATTCACAATATGCACAATGAAAAGAATATGGTACTCACATTCACAATGTGTACAATGAAAAGAATATGATTTACGGAATCATATGATACAAATGAACAAACACGAGTATGATTCACAGAATCATATGATGCAAAATAAAATAAGTATTGTTCACACAACCATAGAATACCAGTGAAAACTAAGTGGTTCACACAACCATATGATAACAATGGAAGATATGTATGGTTCACACAACCATATGATAATAATGGAAAATATGTATGGTTCACACAAACAAATGCCACAAAATAAATTAAGTTTGGTTCAAATAACGACGTGTTACCAAGAAAATTAAATATGGTTCACAATCACGTGTCCTTGTATACATTATACAACGTAATGGTCCATATCCATGAGTTGAGAATTACATCATAATTCCTTGTCCTTCAGAAGAATTATATGTCCCTATTCAGCAGTTCCCATAATGAAACAGATACACTGTCGGTTGAAATGGCTTCACTGCCACATTACAGATAATAGCCTCACCATCCTGGTTCTTCTAGCCAATCTATCCGTCTCTCCATTCATACATACATACAGACAGCTATAAATAAATCAAGCTGGTCATAACAAGGAATAAACATAATACAGAGGAGAAATCCATAAATATATGTTACTAAATTGTTTTATGTCAAGTAAAGCCCTTAGCGATAAATTGTAACATACCAACTGTTTTTCTGGTGTATTAAACCCGCAGAATGACAAATAAAGGCAGTAAATTGAAGAAAGGCATTTAAACTATCAAAATACGCTTACAAACTGGATTTATATAAAAATTAACTCTTACCCCTATGGCTGTAGTTCGAAGTAAGAGTGTTGACACTCCCTGACAAGATCCAAGTGATCACTGTGTCGCATAGAACAATAAGCCTCCTATAAATACAGGAGAAAAAAATGCAAATGACCAGGGGTAAAGTACCCATGCACACCATGCTAAATTCCATGATGTATTCCTTGCTATTGATTACATTGCCAGTAGTTGTTTTAATTCCATGATGTATTCCTTGCTATTGATTACATAGCCAGTAGTTGTTTTAATTCCATGATGTATTCCTTGCTATTGACTGCATAGCCAGTAGTTGTTTTAATTCCATGATGTATTCCTTGCTATTGATTACATAGTCAGTAGTTGTTTTAATTCCATGATGTATTCCTTGCTATTGATTACATAGCCAGTAGTTGTTTTAATTCCATGATGTATTCCTTGCTATTGACTGCATAGCCAGTAGTTGTTTTAATTCCATGGTGTATTCCTTGCTATTGACTGCATAGCCAGTAGTTGTTTTAATTCCATGATGTATTCCTTGCTATTGACTGCATAGCCAGTAGTTGTTTTAATTCCATGATGTATTCCTTGCTATTGACTGCATAGCCAGTATAAACAAATGAACAAACACGAGTATGATTAACAAAATTGTATGATGCAGGGTGATCATTACTCTTCAGTTTCTGTTTTTTAACCCAATATATTTCATCCCAAGTCAAACTTTACTGAATTTTTAAATTTTTTTTTTTATTTGCAGGGAAAGGGGTTATTTGCTCAAATGTCTTTGAAAGAGGGAGATGTGATTTTTGAAGAACAGCCAGTTGTAAGTACTCAGTTTCTCTGGAATGAGATGTACAAGTACTTAGCTTGTGAATACTGTTTACAGTCCTTGGAAACAGCTGAAGAGATGAGCAGGCGACTTACACAAAATCCAGCCCTTGATTTACCATACCAACAGTGTTGTGAAGCAAGACCTTCTGAGTATGTTGTCTGTCCAGATTGTCAGGTGAGCATTTATAGTACTCATGATTCATCTATGTCCTTGATTTACAATACTGACAATACTGTGAAGCAAGACCTTCTGAGTATGTTGTCTATCCAGACTGTCTGTTGAGTATTGGAAGTACTCATGTTACCTCCATCCACTTCTTGTGCCATATTTTTTATGCATTTTTAGAACTTTTTTCCTCAAAGTAATGACTTTGAACATATGCGTTCTCTTTTCATATGTAGCATAGTGGCATAGGTCACATTGAGGAGACAAGACTGTATATATAGCATATTGACACTGTTACGTGTAGGCTCATACAAATGTAACAGAAGAAAAGAGTGAAGTCAACAAGCTTTGTATATTTTAACAAGATAATTTATTTCCCTAGAAAACGATGTAAAGATTGGTAAACAGGACTTACAGTTTGTGAATATATCCAAAATTTGATCCTAAGAATGAAAACACAAATCCTATTACTAAATAGTTCTTTTAGAATCCAGGTTCAAATCTCGACGACGTACAAATATGGAAGGCGATGACGTCAGATGTGGTCCAGTGTATGAATAGCAACAATTCCTCAATTGAATCACAGTTTTTGTTTCTGAATAATTCCAGAATAAATTTCCATGAATATCTTTCAGAATATTTTATAAGAAAGTCAACTTGTTGAGTTTCCAGGAGAATAAATTATTAAATCCAAAAAATCAGATGAAAAACAAACAATCTGGCAACAAATAAAAATAACACCTTGTTCCTTCAAGATGTTAAAATGACTCTCCCAGAAGAATATTAAGAATGCGTATTTAAACCCCAAAAACATCATTTCAAGTCTCGCGAGATGGGTCATGTGGTCTTTTACTACAAGAAAACTATCATGTACGCCAGTGTAGCCCCACTTAAGAACCAGTCACAAATAAGCATTGTTACACATGGTGATCACGCAAGGAAAGTATGGCCCTGATACTGACCAGTCATTTTAACTGCCTGTTTACGTTCTTGCCAGCCCAAGACGAACTAGGTTAACTAAAAATAATTCTCATGTAACACTTTTACGTCTTAAATAAATAACATGTAGTAAAAGAAAATATCTAATTACTGAAAAAGAATTTTGAATCCTTTCAATAATCATTATAATAAAATGTAATGAAACAAAAATAAAATAAATTTTTTTTAAAACTAATACACAAGCAATTTAATTACATATATGTAACAACATGAGTAATGTTGAGGAGGCAAGGTTGTAATATAGCATATGGCATGAGTCACATTGAGGAGGCAAGGTTGTTATATAGTATGTGGCATAAGTCACATTGAGGAGGCAAGGTTGTCATATAGCATATGGCGTGAGTCACATTGAGGAGGCAAGTTTGTATTATAGCATATGGCATGAGAGTCACATTGAGGAGGCAAAGTTGTCATATAGCATGTGGTGTGAGTCACATTGAGGAACTTTTGAAGCATTTCTTCTAATCGTCCTGAGATTACTTTCCTTCCTTCAGTTCCCCAAAGATCTATTTCATCAGCAGAGTGTGGATGCTTGGAATGCCTGCTCATGCGAGAATCTTTTGTTTCTAATACTTCATCCTGCCATCTTATCCTCATCAGTTTCCTTAGTCAGACCATGAGAAAATGATTCAGCATCTTTTCATGGTGTCTGTATACCATCCAGTTTTTGCAAATACACAGCAGGGTCAAAACACGGTGGCTTTGTAGACCTTAAGTGTAGACTGATTCCACACATTTACACATAGTCACGTGTTTTAAGACTATCTAAAACGCAAAACAAATCACCTGATAGGGTCACATGATCACTTCCTTCTAGTGGCGTAGAAACATTACAAACCCATTATCACGTTCGTTATGTACAGCTTTGACTCTACTAAATGAATCTTACTATAAGATTCAATAATAATTTTTTTTTTTTTAAAAAGTTGTTTACTACAAACTCAAAACTGGCTCTGAATCTAGGTCACCAAAAGATACAATGTTTCTACTAATGCTTGTGTATCAGGTTAAAGAGGACTGAATTAAATTTTCTGGAAAAATGTCAAATCCAGTGAATGAAGTTATCACTACAATAACATGTAATGAAATAAAAATAAAATAAAAAATTTAAAAGTAACAAACAAACAATTTAATTACATATACATAACAATTATCAGTATATGACAGATACTGAATATATGACAGCTACTGTCTGTACTCATAAATCAAGTGCATTTCTTTACATGATAAATATATAACATACTATCTGTACTTACTTATAAATCAAGTTCAGCTGCAAAATGCACAAACCCAAATCTGCCATTGCATAATGCTTCAGTAGATCTGGGTCTGTGCAGTTTGTTAGCAGTAATCAGTAGAACAAACAGCATAGACCCTGATCTGCAGGTGCATTATGCTATTGCAGATCAGGGTCTGTGTTGCTTGCAGTTGGGCTCAACTGTAAGCAAGTATATATGGTACATCAAGCCAATACATTTGTATGCAGATCAGGGTCTTTGTTGCTTGCAGTTGGGGTCAACTATAAGCAAGTATATATGGTACATCAAGCCAATACATTTGTATGCAGATCAGGGTCTTTGTTGCTTGCAGTTGGGGTCAACTATAAGCAAGTATATATGGTACATCAAGCCAATACATTTATATGCAAGGTTTTTTATTTTTATGATGATGGTGACATTAATTAATGGCCTGAAAAATATGGTACTCAATTGTAACTTTTGAGTAGTGGTTGCAGTTCCTGGAAAAAGCCAAAGAGGCAAGTTGACAACTTAGATAGAATTCCATCACTATTACCCCTATATAGAGGTGCAAAGCAGGACTTCTGATAGTATTTTCTGTACAGATGGTAAGGTGATTATAAGAATTGTTTATGTGTCATATGGTTCATCTAGCCATCTGTAAATAAAGGTCTTTACAAATCTTGCCCAGTTTTGACAATTTTGCAGTCTTACAGCTTGAAGTGAAATGCGTTGACTTTCAGTAATCAGGCTTACCTCATTACAGTTCAGCATTCTAAAACTTTCTTGACTTGAGAGCATACATATCTAAATGTTTAGTCCATCTTTAAAATTACAATAAAGCCATTTTTAAGGTCAAGGTAAATGTATGCTAAGCCCCATTGATAAACTGTAAAAGCTTAAACTTCAGTTTAAAAATATGGATATATACTTGAGTGATTGCATTTGTAGGAATACTTGAGCAAGTGCATTTGTATGAATACTTGGGCAAGGGCAAGTGAATTTGTATGAATAATTGGCAAGTGAATTTGTATGAATACTTGGGCAAGTGCATTTGTATAAATACTTGGGCAAGTGCATTTGTAGGAATACTTGAGCAAGTGCATTTGTAGGAATACTTGAGTAAGGGCAAGTGAATTTGTATGAATAATTGGCAAGTGAATTTGTATGAATACTTGGGCAAGGGCATTTGTATGAATACTTGGACAAGTGCATTTGTATGAATACTTGGGCAAGTGAATTTGGATGAATACTTGGGGAAATGCATTTGCATGAACACTTGTGCAAGTGCATTTTACAATTCCTAAAGATCAAGTCATTGTTATCCTCATTTTTGTATATATTATAAACTGGTTCTCAACATGGAAAAAACAGTGAATAACAGGTTGTCTTGTGATATCAGCCTTGTGCTTTCTTTCTGTGAGTGAATTGGTGCAAAGCCTATGAACAGCACAACAGTTATATGCATGTCATGATGTGTTAAGCTTGGGTGGCAGCCAGTCACATTTTATTCATGTGCATTTACTGAGTAGCACCTGTGTGGTAACTTTTCAAAGTATGTGATTGAGAACACTTAAAGTATAGGGAAGAGTCTTTAAACAAATGCCCCCCAAATTGTGGAAAAGTTATACAGCAGTATCTCTAAAAGTAGATTTAAAATCAAGTTTGCTGATAGTTGTTTGGACATTCAGAATTAGGAGAAAATTGAATTTCATAGCCATTTAAATGACATCAAACAGACTAGTTTACATCCCATTCTGGTTACATGGAAATATCTGCTCCTATTATTTGTAACTTTCTGTTTTCACAAACACATTTTGCTTGTACTTAGCAGTTTATAAGTTGAGTCCACTGTTCTGTGTTTAATAATGCTTGTATCCACAGTACCACATCATATAATGCATGTATCCATAGTACCACATCATATAATGCTTGCATCCACAGTGCCACATCATATAATGCTTGTATCCACAGTGCCACATCATAGAATGCTTGTATCCACAGTACTACTTCATATAATGTTTGTGTCCACAGTGCCACATCATATAATGCTTGCATCCACAGTGCCACATCATAGAATGCTTGTGTCCACAGTACCACATCATATAGTGCTTGTGTCCACAGTACCACATCATATAATGCTCGTATCCACAGTGCCACATCATATAATGCTTGTGTCCACTGTACAACATCATATAATGCTCAGATATAGCACAAACTTCAGTTGATAAAAAGATTCTAGGGAAGTCAGTTTGGTAATAAAATTATTTGCTTCTATTGGTCCTCAAAGTTCTAGTCATGTGTTTGCTATGGCCTCCATGTTCTAGTCCTGTATTCTCTATGGCCTCCATGTTCTAGTCCTGTATTCTATATGGCCTCCATGTTCTGGCCCCATATTATATATGGCCTCCATGTTCTTGCCCTTTATTTTATATTGCCTTCATATTCTGGCCCTTTATTCAATATTGCCGTCATGTTCTGGCCCTTTATTCTGTATGGCCTCCATGTTCTGGCCCTTTATTCTATTTGGACTCCATGTTCTGGCCCATTAATCTATATGGACTCCATGTTATGGCCCATTAATCTATATGGACTCCATGTTATGGCCCATTAATCTATATGGTCTCCATATTATGGCCCATTAATCTATATGGCCTTCATGTTATGGCCCATTAATCTATATGGCCTCCATGTTCTGGCCCATTAATCTATATGGCCTCCATGTTATGGCCCATTAATTTATATGGCCTCCATGTTATGGCCCTTTATTCTATATGGACTCCATGTTCTGGTCCCATATTCTATATTGCATCTATTTTCTGGTCCTCTATTATATATGGTCTTCATGTTCCAGTTCTTGTATTCTCTATGGCCTCAGTATTCTAGTCCTGTGTTCTATATGGCCTCAGAATTCTAGTCCTGTGTTCTCTATGGCCTCAGTATTCTAGTCCTGTGTTCTATATGGCCTCAGTATTCTAGTCCTGTATTCTCTATGGCCTCAGAATTCTAGTCCTGTGTTCTATATGGCCTCAGTATTCTAGTCCTGTATTCTCTATGGCCTCCATGTTCTAGTCCTGTGTTCTCTATGGCCTCAGTATTCTAGTCCTGTATTCTCTATGGCCTCAGTATTCTAGTCCTGTATTCTCTATGGCCTCAATATTCTAGTCCTGTATTCTCTATGGCCTCAATATTCTAGTCCTGTATTCTCTATGGGCTCAGTATTCTAGTCCTGTATTCTCTATGGTCTCCATATTCTAGTCCTGTATTCTCTATGGCCTCCATGTTCTAGTCCTGTATTCTCTATGGTCTCCATGTTCTAGTCCTGTATTCTCTATGGCCTCAGTATTCTAGTCCTGTATTCTCTATGGCCTCAGTATTCTAGTCCTGTATTCTCTATGACTTCTGTGTTCTGCTTCTGTATTCTCAATAGCCTCAATGTTCTTCATGCAGGCATTGTTGTGAGAACATGGCAGTTGATGTTCTGTTTAAAATCTTGTAAAAGTGGTTTTATCTGATTGTTTTCTATTCTATCACAGGTAGTTTATTGTTCAGAAAAGTGCCAGCAGTTTGCTCTTTCCTGTTACCACAGAGTGCTGTGTATGGGGAGTTCCAGGAATGACCCAGAACATCCATTGTCACGTCTGCAGGAGGCATGGAGGTATTATAGTCTTATTGTTACTATATAAAAAGGTCAGTGTTTTGAAGCCACATGTTCTGTAAAAATCACTTCATGATCACAAACAGTTCTCATTTACAACTGATGTTTTCCTTGTCGTAACAGTTTAGGTATGTGTTTATGTGTGAAAAAAAATGATTGATTATACAATTTAGTGTCATCAAAATTTTCTCTATGAAAATAATATGCCTAAGTTAGCACAGGATTTCATTTGTAAAAATTGTTACAGCACTAGGCTATCCATGGGTCTGTAACCCAGTCTATTGTTACAACACTAGGCTATCCATGGGTCCATTGTCACAGCACTAGGCTATCCATGGGTCTGTAACATAGTCTACTGTTACAGCACTAGGCTGTCCATGGGTCTGTAACCCAGTCTATTGTTACAACACTAAGCTCTCCTTGGGTCTATAACACAGTTTGGTGTTGCAGCACTAGGCTATCGATGGGTCTGTAACCCAGTCCATTGTTACAACACTAGGGTATCCTTGGGTCTCTAACCCAGTCTGTTGTTACAGCACTAAGCTATCCATGGGTCTGTAGCCCAGTCTGTTGTTACAGCACATTGCTATCCATGGTTCTGGAAACCACTTTGTTCTTATAGCACCAGGCAATCCATGGGTCTGTATTCCAGTCTGTTGAATTTATTAAAATCCCTGGACTCTGCTACTGCTTTCAATTACAGTATTTCAGTACATGTACCTTGTTAAAAGTGCAGACTCTGACCCAGACTGAGAAAATATCTGACTTATGGGAATGTTCTAAGCATCATACATGCATGCATAATTAGATTGAAAAGGATATATAATGAATATTCAGTAAAGAAAAATAGTAATCAGGAAGAATATGCAGTGGAACCCTGCTTTAACTTGATTGTCGGGGTCTACAAAGTGCCATTGTGTGATGTAATGTGTTGTATGATAGCATGACAAGACAGTTAACTGATGATAACATTATGACTCTATAGTCTTAAAATAAGTAATAGAAAAGAGCCAAAACCAACAAGTTTTGAAAAATTCAATGGATAATTTGTTTCCCTAGAATACAGAGTGAAAATATAAAAATTACTTAGGGTATTGTGAATTAAATCTCAAATAAACCTAGAATTACAAACACAAGTCCTGATGAATAAAGTTCTGAATAAGTGACAGTACAGAATGTTTCCACTTAATGAGTTTTGACTCATCATAGATCTTTCCCCTTTTCCACTTCAATAATTTGACAGAAAATTAACATTTGATACTGAAGAAAATATAATTTTTTTAAGTGCAGTTGTGTGTTAGAATATTAAATTTGGATTCATAATACAATATGTCACTTAAATAGTGAAGTTGTGTGTTAGAATATTAAATGTGTATTTGTAATACAGTATGTCACTTAAATAGTGAAGTTACATGTTAGAATTTTAAATTTGGATTCGTAATACAGTATGCCACTTAAATAGTGAAGTTGTGTGTTACAATATTAAATTTGTATTCATAATACAGTATGTCACTTAAATAATGAAGTTGTGCATGAGAATACTAAATTTGTATTCATAATACAGTATGTCACTTAAATATTGAAGTTGTGCATTAGAATATTAAATTTGTATTCATAATACAGTATGTCACTTAAATATTGAAGTTGTGTATTAGAATATTAAATTTGTATTTGTAATACAGTATGTCACTTAAATAATGAAGTTGTGCATTAGAATATTAAATTTGTATTCATAATACAGTATGTCACTTAAATATTGAAGTTGTGTATTAGAATATTAAATTTGTATTCATAATACAGTATGTCACTTAAATAATGAAGTTGTGTGTTAGAATATTAAATTTGTGTTCATAATACAGTATGTCACTTGAGGCCTAAATAGTTTATTACATATTATTTAACACAGAGTTTCTGTTAAATTGTCTTTGTCTACAACAGGAATATCCACTACCCACCAGAGACGGCCAGCATTATGCTCCTCATTAAAATGGTTGCCATAGTAAAACAGGTGAGACATTAACATGTACATTACATTAAAACAGGTGAGATATTAACATGTACATGACATTTTATCAATCATAATCACATTGCATGTCATGAACCAGGGCTATATGCATTTTTTCCACAGCCACTTTCCCATGAGACAAAGTGAATTTGGAAAAGTAGCTTGACCTGACCAGCTTTCTGCCTATTCTGGTTTAGGACTTCATAATTTGAATAGCAAAAATACATTATCTGCTATATTTGCATTGCTATATTTTTTCTTGGTGCTTGTCCCGAATCCAAAGACATTATTCTCTCCCCCAATATGTGATTGGAGGTATATAATAAAGAATATCATAATCCCAGTCTTATACCTTAGTTCACTTTCAACAGTCATAATATCTTCTGTTCCATGGACTTCATGCATTTAAACATGTGACTGTTGGGCTGTCAACACTTTGTCAATTTAAGGATCTTTTGGCAATTTAGCTGTCAATCATGTTCTTTTTTATGTTAGATTTGTTTATTTCTTCTTCAGATGCATTACCCAATCATAATCCCTTAGGAGAACTACTACTACCTTGCAAATGCAGCCCTCCCATCTAAAACTTTGAGCGAAATAAGTAAAAGTTATTTGTCCACCTAGCTTCAATTTGGGAATTTTTTTGTTGAAATTTCATTTAAAAAATTATATTTTATTTTTTTAAAATTTAAACATAATATATTTTATAATGATTAGTATATATGTGATGTTCATAGCACTTCAAATACTGGTCTGAACCAGCTCACTTTGATGCACAAATCAATTTTAGGAAATTTTTTTTATTTTATTTTTCGTTTTACCCTGATGGATAAAAGTGCTAGGGTCAGCAGGGACGGTCAGCCACCCAGAAACATACATATTTTGTTTTGGCCTTATAACAATAATCTCTGTACTAGGTAGAAACAATTTGTTGGTTGCAGTCTTGACTGATGTTAGTCACTGAATTGTAACAAATGATTTGATCATGACTCAATCAGTGCTTCATTAACAGATGATTGATCACATTTTCAAATATATTTACATGTTCTCAAAACTTAAATTGAGTTCAGTCAGTGGTTGGGACATTGGTGTAATGAAACCCAGCAAAAGACCACCAACCTTGGATTAGCAACCACTTGCACATTGTGGAAGTTGAGATTGAACATGGTACTGCAGAGAATTAGACTAAATGTCATACCGTGGCATTATCAAGGTTCAATATTTGGTATACAGTAGAATAAATGTCACACCATGGCACTGTCAAGTTTCCATATTTGGTATACAGTAGAATAAATGTCATACCATGGCACCATTAAGGTTCCATATTTGGTATACTGTAGAATAAATGTCATACCATGGCACCATTAAGGTTCCAAATTTGGTATACTGTAGAATAAATATCACACCATGGCACTGTCAAGGTTCCATATTTGGTATACTGGAGAATAAATGTCATACCATGGCACCATTAAGGTTCCATATTTGGTATACTGGAGAATAAATATCAGACCATGGCACTATCAAGGTTCCATATTTGGTATACAGTAAAATAACTGTCATACCATGGCACCATTAAGGTCCATATTTGGTATACAGTATAATAAATGTCACACCATGGCACCATTAAGGTTCCAAATTTGGTATACAATAGAATAAATGTCACACCATGGCACTGTCAAGGATCCATATTTGGTATACAGTATAATAAATGTCACACCATGGCACCATTAAGGTTTCAAATTTGGTATATTGTAGAATAAATATCACACCATGGCACTGTCAAGGTTCCATATTTGGTATACTGTAGAATAAATGTAATACCATGGTACCATTAAGGTTCCATATTTGGTATACTGGAGAATAAATGTCACACCATGGCACTGTCAAGGTTCCATATTTGGTATACTGTAGAATAAATGTCATACCATGGCACCATTAAGGTTCCAAATTTGGTATACTGTAGAATAAATATCACACCATGGCACTATCAAGGTTCCATATTTGGTATACAGTAAAATAACTGTCATGCCATGGCACCATTAAGGTCCATATTTGGTATACAATAGAATAAATGTCACACCATGGCACCATTAAGGTTCCAAATTTGGTACACAATAGAATAAATGTCACACCATGGCACTGTCAAGGATCCATATTTGGTATACAGTATAATAAATGTCACACCATGGCACCATTAAGGTTTCAAATTTGGTATACTGTAGAATAAATATCACACCATGGCACTGTCAAGGTTCCATATTTGGTATACTGGAGAATAAATGTCATACCATGGTACCATTAAGGTTCCATATTTGGTACACAGTAGAATAAATGTCATACCATGGTACTATTAAGGTTCCATATTTGGTACACCGTAGAATAAATGTCATACCATGGCACTGTCAAGGTTCCATATTTGGTATACTGGAGAATAAATGTCATACCATGGTACCATTAAGGTTCCATATTTGGTATACTGTAGAATAAATGTCATACCATGGTACCATTAAGGTTCCATATTTTGTAAAATAGTAGAAGAACTAAAGACTGAACATGGTACTGCAGAGAATCAAGGTAAGTGTCGTATCATTGCACCTTACAGTTTTTATATTTGGTAAGAATAGAATTTCAGTGATCAAAGCCCTACAGGACCAATGGTTTGTTTTGAATTTTCAGTAATATGGAGTTTTCCAAAGTCACAGTCATGAGATTGTATTACACTGATAGTGTGGATCATTTGGATAATTCAATGGGCTGTTCCAGTAAAATATATATCCCCCCCCCCCATGGCACCTTAATAAAACTTACGTTATAGGTCGTGTTTTACACTATTTTGATTCTGACAGTGCAGGGTTGGTAAGGAAAATCATAATTTCTGGTGTGGTTTGTGTCAACAAAATTGGAAATAACACATGGGATTGTCGAGAAAAAGAATATATATTTAAAATTGCATCTAACCCTCTCTTAGTGGTTTAACTCTCAACGAATCAACATACCGGGGCAACTCAGCAAATCAACATACCAGGGCAAGAAATGCTTACAGGACAATTTGCCAAATTTATATGAGTTTGTGCAGTTTGAAAGCAGTGATGCTCAAGAACTCTCACAAACTGTTTCAGAGTTGCATATATAAAAATGTAATCTGCACAGTCTGCAATTTTTATTTAACTGTCATCTTGTATTTGTCGTGACCAAGGTCACACTGCTGGTAGATGTCTCATAGTGCTTGTTTTAGTAGGCAACTGTTTACGCTTCAGCTTGACATAAATGGTTTAACTAAATTTGATTGGTACATTGGGCCCTGTTTTAGGTCTCTTCAACACAGTGTCAATTAGAGATGAGACATCATGTTGCTGGTAGATCATTATGGGTTTTACACCATTTTCAGCTCTAGAGAATCTGTACATGGCTGCCAGTTTTTTCTGCTTTTAGAAAATCCCAAGTACTTTTCAGGCACCAAAGACACCTGGGTAGAATTAATGACCTTCTGCAGTTAACTGGCGACATTCTCATATACGATTGGGATTGGAACCTATGCGATGAGAGGCAAGTGATCACATGACAAGCATCTTACGCCACTCTGCTATGGAAGCCCCTCACACCTTTGGGTACAGGTCTTGCACAAAAGACTAGAAGTGGGAGATCAAGCCTGCAACACCAGGATTCAAAGTCCAGAATCTTACTGTTAGGCCATCAGTCAGTCATGGTGGTGATGATAATGCCAGTACACAGTTGCAATGACATTGATTTTAAGAGTACACTGGGAAAAAAATTATTCCTGGATTTTCATCCATTTTTTAATATAATTTATGATGTAACAATGCTTAACATGCTATATTTTCTATATTAGTCATGCAACAGTGCATAAAAATAAGACATATCAGTCACTGAACATGTATATTTCCTTCAAGAAATTATATAGTGTAAAAGTAGGTAGAAATGATGTGATATCACTTCCATAGGCATTAATATGTGGTTTTTTCTTGTGACAAGTGATGTAATATCTGTTTACAAAAACAAATAGAGAATAACAAGAAGTCACAGCATCTGACCGTACATATAATGTACTACAAGACTTAACTATCATCAAATCAATAGCAGCATGCCTGAGAGCATTGAAAATTTAGAAAAACATAGTGAGCACTGAAGTAAATAAAACTATGCAGTGGATTATATGATCCATAAGAATTTAGTATAGGTTACCTCCAGTCAGCTGCTGTTTAAATCACGTCTTTCTTCAGTCGAATATTAAAATCACTTCTTCTGCCCACTTACATCAAGCCAAAAATTATGTAAATAATATGCATCTATAGGGGGCAATGTTTTCTGTTAACTCTCATGAGACAATTGATCATAATTTTTTATAATTGCTTCTGTTGTGGGTTGGTTGAATTTGAAAGTTACTCCGGTGTTGGGGGGTGGTATATGTGTTACTAGAGCAGCCTAGAGTATTTGTGTGGCATTTGAGTTATTCAAGCTTTGTGATATTTTCTTTTCTACTTAAGTTTACTTTATGTACACAGGCCAAGAATAAGGAGGAGGCCATACAATTGTTCTCCCAATTTGCCAGAGCCACTGTAAATGAAGAGGAACAAATTGCACATAAACTACTTGGAGCTGAGTTCAAGGTAACCATGGCAACAAAATTGTGATTAAACTGACTCAGATTATCTGTGAATCATGTTACTTTTACACACACACACACACACACACACAGATAAAAGGACAGAGAAAGCTATAGAGCAAGTCAGACAAGGAGACACAGATGGACAAACACACAGACATGGTGAGAGAAAGGGAAGCAGACTGTTTAACGTAGCTATTGATTATTTTTATTATTTAATTTTTGGACTTTTAATTTCATTCAAAGGAAGGTGTTAATTATTAGCTTTTCCTTTATAATAAAGAAGAAAACAAAAAAGCCATCCAATGAACAGATTTGTATGCTTCAGCTAATGGAAGGCTTCAATGAAATAAGCCATCCAATGAACAGATTTGGATGCTTCAGTTAATGGAAGGCTTCAATGAAACAGGCCATCAGATGAAAAGATTTGGTGGAAGGATTCATTGAGAAAGGCCATCCAAGGAACAGGTTTGGATGTTTCAGTTAATATAAAGGTTAAATGAAACAATCAATCAAATGAACAGATGTGGATGTTTCTGTTAATGGAAAGGTTAAATGAAACAAGCAATTAAATGAACATTTTTGGATGTTTCTGTTAATGGAAAGGTTAAATGAAACAAGCCATCAAATGAACAGATCTGGATGCTTCAGTTAATGGAATACTTCAGTGAAACAATAATGACTCTATGGTCAGGAACTAAGTAACAGAAAGAAGCAAAACCAACAAGTTTTGTAAAACTTGACAAACAATTTAATTATCACAGTTGTAAATGAAAAATGTGAGAGGAATTTACAGTATTAGGAAGTGAATCCAAACTAATCCTTATAAAGGTCTGTGAAAGTCCTAAATGAATGAAAGTTCCTTATAAATTTCAAAACTGAAATGTACTGGTCCTCCAAGAACCATGATGTTGTCAAGATGGTGTTGTCCAGAATTCCCTCATATAATTTATAATAGTTCCAGAATAATATTATAGTCCAATTAATGAACACTTCTGTTTCCACAACAGTCCAAACAAATGTTTTTCCTTTCAAATAATATTTAAATATTGTTATGTGTAGGCTCGTACAAAAATAACAAGAGAAAAGAGTGGCCAACAAGCTTTGTATATTTTAACAAAATAATTTATTTCCTTAGAAAACAATGTAAAAATTGGAAATAGGACTTACAGTTTGTGAATATAATCCAAAATTTAATCCTAAGATTAAAAAATACAAGTCCTATCACTAAACAGTTCTAATAGAATCCGGGTTCGAATCTCAGTGAAATTCCAATATGGAGGTGATGATGTCAGATGATGTCTGTACTTATGGTAACAGATCCTTGAATGAATCACAGTTTATAATGTTTCCGTTTAGAATTCCAGAATAAATTTCCACTGAATTTCTTTCTCCCAGAACTTTTTTTTATAAAAAAGTACACTTGTTTAGTTTTCTAGAGAATAAATTATTCAATTCCAAAAAACAGATGAACTTTAAAAACAAACTGACAACAACAATTGAAACCTCTTGAGCCCTCAAGGTTTAAAATACAACTCATTCAAACTAGTAGAAAATGGCTGTTTTAAGCCTCGATTTTAGATCACATGGTGCTTCACGTGATGGGCTACGTGATTTACTACTTTGAACAGCGCAATAAAAAGAATAAAAATTATCACATAGCTACAATAGCCCTATCAAAGAACCAAATTCTCACACTGAAAATATATAAAAAAAGAAAGGCTGTTTACAATCCAGCTAACATGCAGGCCGAAATGACCTTGGAAATAGCCAATCTTTTCCTCAGCGGTCCTTACAATAGCTAAATGTTTAATTTCATATATTAGGTAAGACACAGTTCTCCATGTATTAAATTTCCTGGTAAGTTGATTTCTGGCAATTATTTTTTTCAAAGACATTGGACCAAACAAATATCATGTAAATTATGTCACCATTAAAATTATTATTGACTTGTAATGATTTTGCATGCTTTCAGCATCCATTTTATATACATTCAGTATTCATTTTGTATGCTTTCATTATCCATTTTATATGCTTTCTGTATCCATTTTGTATACATTCACTATCCACTGTATAACCTTTCATTATCCATTTTATATGCCTTCTGTATCCATTTTGTATACATTCAGTATCCATTGTATAACCTTTCATTATCTATTTTATATGCTTTCAGTATCCATTTTGTATACATTCAATATCCATTGTATAACCTTTCATTATCCATTTTGTATACATTCAGTATCCATTTTGTATACATTCAATATATATTTTATATCCTTTTAATATCCATTACTTCAGGATCAACTAGAAATGCTCCGACAGTTATCAGTAGAGGCATTTTATGAAGAATCTGTACAACAGGTATGGAATGATGGTGATCAGTGAGTTCAGTTCCTCCCTCCCACTTTTCAAATTCAGTAGTATAATATACTTTTTAATAGCAAACATTCAAAGCTGACCATTTAAATAAAAATGAATAACCCTTTCCAAATGCATAAACCCTAATATCAAAATGAATAACCCCTTCCATATGTGTAAGCCCAATATGAAAATGAATAACCCCTTCAATATGCATAAACCCTAATATCAAAATGAATACCCCCTTCCATATGTGTACACCCCAATATCAAAATGAACAACCCCTTCCATATGTGTAAATCCCAATATAAAACTGTATAGCCCTTTCCATATGTGTAAACCCCAATCTCAGAATGAATAATCCCTTTCATGTGTGTAAACCCCAATATGAAAACGAATACCCCTTCCACATGTGTAAACCCCAACATGAAAATGAATACCCCCTTCTATATGCATAAACCCCAATATATAAAATCCTTATACTTCTCATGGGAAAATTGCCTGATTTATTACTTTGTTCTTCTACCATATACTACCCATGTCAATGTCTGTGTCCCATTTATACTGCCCATGTCACAGTCTGTGTCCCATTTATACTACCCATGTCAGTCTGTGTACCATTTATACTGCCCATGTCACAGTCTGTGTCCCATTTATCACCATATAGTGCCCGTGTCACAATCTGTGTCCCATTTCTACCGCCCATGTCACAGTCTGTGTCCTATTTATCACCATATAGAGCCCATGTTACAGTCTGTGTCGCATTTCTACTGCCCATGGCACAGTCTGCATCCCATTATCACCATATTCTGCTAGTGTCAGAGTCTTTGTCCCATTTACGAGTTATACTTAGCAATTTTTGAAGGACCTCTTGCATAAAGTCCAGATTTCATTTGGGGCTGAATTCTCAAATGACTGAAGTAAGCAAATGTTTTCTTTTGGATCCATCTTGTAAGTGGCATCCATCTGCAAATTGCGCAGACCCTCATCTGCCATCACATAATTTGCTGGCATATCATGATCTGTGCAGTTTCTTAGGACCAGTCAGTCCTCAGTTGTCCAGTTGTGTCCATTGATGATGTTAGTTTCGCTGCCCATGGTGACTATACATGTGACTCCTGATTCCAAATCTGGAAGTGCACAGGATGTTACAGGTTGGGCATGGGAAATCTGTAGACATGACTGTCTGGGATGCTGTGATGTGCCGTTTTTCTGTCATGGCAGTAAGTTGTTGGCGGCTGTCATCCTCCACTACTTCAACAGCCTTTGTGATGAACATGTGCCATGTAGACTGGACCTTGGCAGAGGCTTCCAGCATGCTGGGTTGGATTCCGCACTATTTCAGGTTACACTTAAGGTTGTCTTTGTACCTTTTCCTGGGGCGCCCTCATTTCCGCTTTCCCTGCTTGAGCTCACCATAGAAGAGCTGTCTCGATATTATGTCTTCTCCATCCAAATGATGTGGCCAGACCATCTGAGCTGGGCTTTTGGCAGCAGTGCCTCAGTGATAGAAACACAGGCCCTTTTGAGGACTTCTAAGTTGGACACCCTATCTTGCCTTCGGATATGCGTTATTGACCATAGTGAGTGCATTTGGAATTGCTCAAGCTACTTCACATGCCTGCAGTATACAGTCCAGGTTTTGCAACCATAGAGCAGGGAGGTGAGGATGACAGTTTCATAGACCTTGATCTTGCAGGACTCTGACACGAAGACTTCCAAGGGCTGGGCTTGCATTCTGGATCCTGGCTGTAATTTCATTTTCCAGCAACCCATCTGAAATCAACAGTAGAGCAAACAATATAGGCCCTGATCTACTGGTGCATATTCTGGCTGACTGAACTTGTTGCCTCAAGAGACTATATCTCTCATCCACTTTTGATCACACTTGCTGTGAAAACTTGTATCAAGATCTCATGCTTGCTATGTTTGTGTCATCAAGATCTCAGACTTGGTATTGAAGATTGTATCATCAAGCTTTCCTACTTGCTATATAAGATTGTATCATCAAAATCTCATACTTGCTGTGTAAGCTTGTGTCATCAAAATCTCATACTTGCTATGTAAACTTGTATCAAGATCTCAGACTTGCTATATAAGCTTTTATCATCAATATCTCAGACTTGCTATGTAAACTTGTGTCATCAAAATCTCAAACTTGATACGTAAGCTTGTATCATCAGGATCTCAGACCAGCTATGAAATTTTGTATCATTAAGATCTCAGACTTGCTATGAAAACTTGTATTGAGATCTCGTACTTGCTGTGAAAGCTTGTATCATCAATATCTCAGACTTGCTATGTAAACTTGTATCATCAGAATCTCAAACTTGATATGTAAGCTTGTATCATCAAGATCTCTGACTTGCTGTAAAAGCTTGTATCATTAAGATTTCAGACTTGCTATGAAAGCTTGTATTGAGATCTCATACTTGCTGTGAAAGCTTGTATCATCAAGATCTCAGACCTGCTATGTAAATTTATATCAAGATCTCAGACTTGCTATGTAAGCTTGTATCATCAGGATCTCTGACTTGCTATGAAAGCTTGTATCGTTAAGATCTCAGACTTGCTATGTAAGCTTGTATCATCAGGATCTCAGACTTGCTATGAAAGCTTGTATCATCAAGATCTCTGACTTGCTAAGAAAGCATGTGGCATCTATTATCCATTACCACAAGACAATTTGGAGGATTGCCATGAAACTTATAACACACACTCCTCCCAAGATCTAGTCATTTCTATTTGAAAGTGGTACCCCTTGGAAAGCAGGTATGCCAACCATGGCATCCTTCTTGTAAACCTTGTTATCAATACTTCTCCAGATGTTCATATTGACATGGGGTTTTTCACTAAAAGACCATCTACGATGTCTCAGTGATCTTACATGAAAATTTATACTGATCTGACATCCAAGTTCTGAATAAACTTTAGTTGTATTCCAAATAATTTCCAACACTGGACGTTTTGATGTGCCTGTAATGGTGGGTTGTCACTAATGTACTAATGTATCAATGGCTTGAATTGTAATGATGTGCCAAGAGTATTTTGTTGAATCACAGTAATATAATCCAAGGTTTCCTTTCTTTGAATTCACTATAATTCCAAGTGAATGTCTCTTTCCAAGAATATTAGTGAGCACATTGTATTTCCAGAGAAGAATAATTTGAATTAAATAATTTCAGCCCAGATGAAATACTGAACACAGCAGTGATTGATTTCTGCCCAGATTTTATTACAGGAATAAATAATTTTCTCAGTAAACAAGACTATAAAGCCCTTTACTTGACCTAGGTCACAATTAGCATTTTGTAACAAGCAATATTGCTTAATGGAAACTTCCTGTCTAGAAGATTCTGTTACTAAAAGTATACTAAAGAACATGGTAAACACAATGTCCTTGACTGAGACCAAGATAAATATGTTTACTTCTGTTGATGTGTGATTTGTGTGTGATTTAGATTTTTGATGTAACTTTAACAATTTTTCAGTCATATCACTACGATGTCTGCAGTGTGACAGTTTATAGTGATGTTTAGCACTGGGCATCATGCTGCAGACATGTAGCATGATGTCTCACCCAGTCACATTATCCTGACACCACACCGACCATTCCTAACACTAACCTCTTAATGCTGAGTGCCAAGCGAGGCAGCTGTTAATACCATTATTAAAAGTCTTTGGTATGACTCAGCCGGGGTTTGAACCCGCAACCTCCCACATCCAAGGTGGATGCTCTACCACTGGGCCACTGGAGCGGTCGACTTCTGTTGATAATGATCCTGATATTAAACCCAGACTCAGAGAGAAACTTTTAGCTATGTATTAATTATTTTCAGAATTTAAAAAAAATCAATGATTCTGATCAGGTAGACAATGAACTTGATTTTGGACAAGGTCAGCTACAAAATACAATAATATTATTTTACGTAACCCATAGCATGTAACATATCAAACAATGGAAAATAAATATACATAACAATACCTTGGTCAGATGTCAATTATATGTGTAATTCACATATTCTCATTTGCCATTAAAAGAACTGTTTAGGTAAATAGATTAAACTTGGTATACATACATATTGTCACTAGATGTGTTGCATTCTATGCTTTTTGTCCTATTTTTAAGGTCAGAGTTGCAGGTCATTATTTTAAGGTTTCTGTTTCACATCATTAAAGTTTTTGAGGAACAGGGGTGAACCTTGATTACACTGATGCTCCTCAGTTTGATGACATATATGTATCATAGTCAAGGTTTTATCTTCACGGTCAAAGTCAATGATTAATATTTATTTTACCCCCATTACTGCACTTTTACTCCAATACCCTTTGAGATAGGGGCAAAAGGTTCACTAATTTGCATGTTTTTCATTTTGTACACATTTATGAGCAAATAAGAAATTTTTCTCATGCTGCAAACTTTTTATAGAAACATTTGCTACTGGACAGGATATTTTCAACCTTTGCTTAAAAAAATGGTTCCCCTTACATGTTTCTGTTTCTTTCTAGTGGTTCACACCAGAGGGATTCCAGTCACTTTTTGCACTAATTGGTACCAATGGTCAGGGAATCGGGACAAGGTATACAAAGTTTATGCACCCACCTTAAATTGGAGCATATATGATGTTGACAGTCTGTCTGTTACCAGTTTTATTTCTGCACAATAACTTATGATTTCTATGGTTACCAAATGTTTTGGATTGATTGTGTTTTGGATAAGGAAGAACTCTATCAATTTTGGGATCAAAAGGTCAAGGTTACTGTGACTGAAGAAGAAAAAATTATTCTGCATGAAAAACATGAGAGGTCCACCATCTGCATTTAGCAGATTGTGTCGGTAGCTAGCCGTTAGGTTAAGGAAGAACCCAACTGTATTTGGAGTCAGAAGGTCAGTGGTCAAGATCGTTGTTACTGAAAGTCTGAGTGGTCTAAAGCACTCACTTTTAATGATCACCACCTTCTTACCTCTGTCTATGTGGGTTCAAGTCTCGGGCTCTGCATTTATGATTTAGATGGTTACTTTTGGTGTAATGAAGAACTCTGTTTATTTTAGAATCAAAATGTCATTGGTCGATGTCCCTGTTACTGAAGAATAAAATGGCTACTGCACAATAACATTAGTTTTATATGACATAACAAAATTTGTAGGTGGCTTTCACATGGGTTTAATAATAGGCTTAATATCAAGAGGATATTGCATGGACATTAAATTATAATAACTCTTTACTTTCATTCTTTTAAATGTACCATAAACAATTTAAAATGGAATGAATTAAATCTTTTAACTCTTTAACTACGTGACAGAATTTTTTTATTATTTTAAATGTAAATTGTTTAATGTTTACTTCCAATTGCATCAATTGAGTTGAAATCAATAATAATGAAAAATTATCAGACACATATCTTATAAATTCTAATTATTGAACATTATTGTAAGTATATATACATCTATTATTATCTGTTAATGTCTGGTTTTTCTTTACAAAGTTCAATAGGAGTATGGGCCAGAAACTGTGATGCTCTAGAACTGCCGGAAGAGGAGAAAGCAGAGTTAGACAAGTTTATTGACAAGCTGTATGATGATTTAGACAGGGGTGAGGAATAATCCAGATTTGTGAGACTTTGATGTAGACTGATTACAACATTTAATTGGTCATAATCATTTGATTTGTTTGCCTGGCCTGAGAAAATTTGCTAATTGTATCCATTTTATCACCATACAAGCCAAAGCCAGATAAATAGTGGCAGACATTTAAATTGCAGAGGTGTAACAACAAAAGCACCTGATAACAAAAGCATGATACGCACACTCTGTTTATTATTAGTAAACAACAAAAACATATCAAAGACAGTAGGTAACAAATACATGGTAATCATATCTCATTCAAAATCACTGATTTAGAATTATGGATTGCTGGGGTTCAATGCAATTAAAGCATGAAAAGAAATGTTTTTGTTTTGCTCACTTTTGACTAAACAGTTTAGAAATATCTTGAGCTTTCATTTTTTTTTACATGTATGTGGATTAACTGAGTACAACTTGAAGTAATTATAAGTTACAGAACAAAGACATTTGTATATAAAAGTGATTTCTATGATTCATTGGCTGGCATGTGTACATGTATGCTGACACTTTCATTGGATGGTAAAACTTGCTGGCTGATAAAAAATAATTCATGATAACATGTACAGTATTTATAGAAATATGTGGATTATTAAAAGTTTTTACCATCTTGACAGTAATCATACCAGTATAAATTGTTTAATGCATGTATGTTCATCATCATCGACATGGACAATTACATGAACGTCTTTAAAAATAAATGATGAATTTGGATATAATGTTTCTTGTTTATAACTTTCTAAAAATCCTAGTGACATTATAAACAATATTTACTGTATATATTGATATATTGGACAAAACTATGAATTGTACTATTCATAGAGCTCACTTAGTCCTAGAAAAGAAGTGTTTATCCAATCATCTTTCATCAATCATCTTGCATCATCTTGTTCTATTAGCATGTTTGTTATTGCCACTACTTCCACACTACTGTGAAGATTGCCATGAAAATTTAAACATGTCAATCCCAAAGTCTAGTTGATTCTTACTAAAACTGATGCCTCTTTGACATTCTGTATGGCCACCATGACAGTCATCTTGGATAACTACTGCTATCAAATGGATGTACAGGGTTTTCACTAAACAACTGCTTATAATGTCTTGTTGGTCCTAAATGAAAATTGTTCCAATTTGACATGCTGCCATGGTGGCCATCTTGCAAATCTTATCTTTCTTCCTCTTGTCCAGATTGGCATATTGACATGGAGTTTTCTAGTTGGGCCTAAAATAAAATGGTACAGATGTGACATACAGTATCAGTGCCACTGCAGCCATCTTGAAAATGGTATCACTGCTCCCCCTGAATTCATGGTTATATCGAAATACAGTTTTCACTAAAAGCATAGTTATGGTCTCCAGTTGGCCCCTTATGGAAAATTATAGTCCTCAGACATTTATGGTTGACATCATATCCCCTTATGGAAAATTGTGGTCCTCAGACATTTATGGTTGACATCATATCCCCTTATGGAAAATTTTAGTCCTCAGACATTTATGGTTGACATCATATCCCCTTATGGAAAATTGTAATCCTCAGACATTTATGGTTGAGATCATATCCCCTTGTTGAAAATTGTAGTCCTCAGACATTTATGGTTGACATCATATCCCCTTATGGAAAATTGTAGTCTTCAGACATTTATGGTTGACATCATATCCCCTTATGGAAAATTGTAGTCCTCAGACATTTATGGTTGACATCATATAGATCTTGTTATAGTTACATGTGACAGAATCAGGATCTCAAACCAGTACATGTACAAATTTTAATCAGTAGATTTGCTTCTAATCCAGTAGGTTGTTTACATTTTTTAAGGGGTTGAAAACAACATGAGTGCATTTTTTGCCAAAGTATGTATTCTTTTTATAGCTTAATAAAACAGCAAGTTTTGAACATTAATTGGATTTAGATTCTGATGTTACAATAATTATTAATTAGACTGAGTCTCAGTTAATCTCTTTTAAACTTCAGATTTCCTTAATGAAAAGCCTTAAGTTCAATTTGTTGCTCAGCCATTCTTGCAATCAATTATCTTTTGTCATTGCTGAAATAAAGATGAGAAGAGTTCACTATTGCTTGGAAATGCCAAGCATTCTCAAGGCCATGCCATGCTAATGCCAAGCATTCTCAAGGCCATGCCATGCTAATGCCAAGCATTTTCAAGGTGATGCCATGCTAATGCCAAGCATTCTCAAGGCCATACCATGATAGCAAAGCTTTAACCTTGGACCTCATTTTAACAATTTAAACATGACAAAACATACATATTGAACTATTTAAACATGACATAACATACATATTGAACCCAATCCATTCTTTTCAATTAAATCCAATACCTTATGTTTTGTACTTAAACAGAGGGTATCATTTTTGTTTTCTACATAAAATTAAATCCAATACCTTATGCATTGTACAAAATATCAACACACAGCGGGTATCATTCTTATTCTCTACATACAGTTAAATCCAATACCTTATACATTGTACAAAACAGAGGGTATCATTCTTATTGCCTACATACAATTAAATCTAATGCCTTATGCACTGTACAAAATATTAACACACAGAGGGTGTCATCCACATTCTGTACTAGTAATTTAAATATAAATGAGTGTGAATAGTCTAATCATTTCAATATAAATAGCCATGAGAACTCGACTCATTTTGTCTGTGGTGTGTTTAATCAGTTCACTGAAGATTCCATCCAGTCCCCACCCTAGTTTTTGCCATTCTGATGTTTTGTATACTTCATACGACTTCTGATATACAGTCTGTAGGCTAGTTAGAACTTTCATCTACTTTTTTACCTTGTACCATTCTGGTATCTCATCTGCCAATTTAACAGTTTCTACATGTGAAAGCTTAATAAAATGGGTCAGAGCCTGATCTAGGATGTGTGATTGCAAATTAGTAAAATGGGTCAGGGTCTTCTCTAGGATGTGTGACTGCAGATTACTGCAATGGGTCAGGGTCTTTTCTAGGATGTGTGATTCCAGCTTACTAAAATGGGTCAGGGTCTTTTCTAGGATGTGTGATTCCAGCTTACTAAAATGGGTCAGGGTCTTTTCTAGGATGTGTGATTGCAGATTACTACAATGGGTCAGGGTCTTTTCTAGGATGTGTGATTGCAAATTAGTAAAATGGGTCGGGGTCTTTTCTAGGATGTGTGATTGCAAATTAGTAAAATGGGTCGGGGTCTTTTCTAGGATGTGTGATAGCAGATTACTAAAATGGGTCAGGGTCTTTTCTATGATGTGTGATAGCAGCTTACTAAAATGGGTCGGGGTCTTTTCTAGGATGTGAGATTGCAAATTAGTAAAATGGGTCGGGGTCTTTTCTAGGATGTGAGATTGCAAATTAGTAAAATGGGTCGGGGTCTTTTCTAGGATGTGTGATTGCAAATTAGTAAAATGGGTCGGGGTCTTTTCTAGGATGTGTGATAGCGGATTACTAAAATGGGTCGGGGTCTTTTCTAGGATGTGTGATAGCAGCTTACTAAAATGGGTCAGGGTCTTTTCTAGGATGTGAGATTGCAAATTAGTAAAATGGGTTGGGGTCTTTTCTAGGATGTGTGATAGCAGATTACTAAAATGGGTCGGGGTCTTTTCTAGGATGTGTGATAGCAGATTAGTAAAATGGGTCGGGGTCTTTTCTAGGATGTGTGATTGCAAATTAGTAAAATGGGTCGGGGTCTTTTCTAGGATGTGTGATAGCAGATTAGTAAAATGGGTCGGGGTCTTTTCTAGGATGTGTGATAGCAGCTTACTAAAATGGGTCGGGGTCTTTTCTAGGATGTGTGATTGCAAATTAGTAAAATGGGTCGGGATCTTTTCTAGGATGTGTGATAGCAGATTAGTAAAATGGGTCGGGGTCTTTTCTAGGATGTGTGATAGCAGATTACTAAAATGGGTCGGGGTCTTTTCTAGGATGTGTGATAGCAGATTACTAAAATGGGTCGGGATCTTTTCTAGGATGCGTGATTGCAAATTAGTAAAATGGGTCAGAGCCTGATCTAGGATGTGTGATTGCAGGTTACTAAAATAGATTAGCGTCTTTTCTAGGATGTGTGATTGCAGATTCATAATTGACAAAATAGCCAACACAAAAACCCCAGTCAAATGCACAATTATTGTGCATCATATTTTCAATTTCCACCTTTATTTCTTCAGTAAATCCTTCCAATATTCAGAAAATTCTCCTTAGTTTTTAAATTAAGGGGAGAATTTCTTTCCCATAAATTTTAAATTCTAGAATAGACTGATGGTTCCCATTGAAACACTTTATTATGTGAAAAACTCACATGCTGCATTTTGTGCAAAAAAGCCAACTCAAATCAACATTGATATTTCAGTTTCTGGAACATTCCTGAACAGTGAAGGCTCAGGGCTGTACAAGTTACAAAGCGCATGTAAGTTGGAATCCATTTTGTTATATCTGCACTTTATTTATATATTGTGATTGGCCATGTAGATCCATCGATCCATGCAAGCATCCATTCATCAATTCCTTTTTCCCAAGTGTTTATATATCCATCCATTCCTTGTTCCTAAGTATCCATTCATCCATCCGTCCATCCATCCATCCCTTGTTCTCAAGTATCCATCCATCCATCCTTTGGTCCCAAGTGTCCATTTCTCTATCCATTCATCAATTCCTTCTCCCAAGTGTCCATCTATCCATCCAACCATCCATCCGTCCATCCATCCATACATCCATCCATCCATCCATTCCTTGTTCCCAGGTGTCTGTCCATCCATCAATCCATTCATCCATTGTTCTGAAGTGTCAGTCCATCCATCAATCCCTTGTTCCCTTATGTCTATCCATCCATATATCCATCCATCCCTCCCTTTTAAAATATGAGTTGTGTGCTTTTATTTGTAAAACAAAAATATTAATTATTATTCATTTTTTATATGTAGTGCTTTTATGCAAAGTGTTGTACAATAGTTTGCAGGGCCTCGAGTGGCTGAGTGGTCTAAAGCACTCACCATTACGGATCGTTGCCATCTCACTTCTGTCTGCGTAGGTTTGAGTCTCGGGCTTGGCCAATGTGGGTATGTGAGAAAGATTGCTAGTAGCTTCTCATGGGTCTAGGGTTTTCCCGGGTTCTTCCTCCACCATTTATACTGGCCACCATGTATAGCCTATCATGTGCTGAAAAATGGCATTAAACCCTATAACAACAACAACAACAACAATAGTTAGCTAATGGTACAGTCAGCATTAGGAATGATCATTAAGTGGTCCACCAAGCCCATCAGCAATGTTCAAGTGGTCCACACAAAAAAGTTTGAGACCCACTGATTTAAATAATCACACCTTGGTGTTGCTTTTTGGGCAGAGACTTCCAAAAGTGTTTCTTTTCAAGTCTGAGTTTATTAGATACATTTATTGTATTTGCAATGCACAGTAATTTTTTGAAGTTCTTGTAATGCATTTACATTGGTACTGTTGTATGGTGCTTACTTCAGCATCTGATTTGGTTGACCATTTTCTGGCATGTTTTACCATCTTACACTGTATTGCTCCATCAAGGTGTTTTTAAAATGACCTTTTGGTAGAAAACTCATAATTTGTTATTTCCATATGTGTTATATGGTAATGGCTGGCAAGGCCATTGTCATGTGTCTGTGTGTTATATAGAATTGGCTGGCAAGGCCATTGTCATGCGTATCTGTGTTATATGGTAATGGCTGGCAAGGTCATTGTCATGTGTATGAATGTTATATGGTAATGGCTGGCAAGGCCATTGTTATGTGTATATGTGTTATATGGAATTGGCTGGCAAGGTCATTGTCATGTGTATGTGTGTTATATGGAATTGGCTGGCAAGGTCATTGTCATGTGTGTCCATATTATATGGTAATTGCTGGCAAGACCATTTTCATGTGTCTGTGGGTTATATAGAATTGGCTGGCAAGGTCATTGTCATGTGTATCTGTGTTATATGATAATGGCTGGCAAGTTCATGGTCATGTGTGTTCATATTATATGGTAATAGCTGGCAAGACCATTGTCATGTGTATGTGGGTTATATAGAATTGGCTGGCAAAGTCATTGTCATGTGTATCTGTGTTATATGATAATGGCTGGCAAGTTCATGGTAATGTGTAACTGTGTCATATGATAATGGCTGGCAAGGCCATCATCATGTGTATTCTGTGTTATATGGTAATAGCTGGCAAGGTCATTGTCATGTGTATTGTTGTTACGTGGTAATGACTGGCAAGGCCATTGTCATGTGTATTCTATATTATATGGTAATGACTGGCAAGGCCATTGTCATGTGTGTCTGTGTTTTATTGTAATGACTGGCAAGGTGGTTGTTATGTGTATCGATTTTATATGGTATTGACTGGCAAGGCCATTTTCATGTGGTCATGTGTATCCATGTTATATGGTAATGGCTGGCAAAGTCATTGTTATTGCTGATGTGTTATTTGCATCTGTGTTATGTGGTAATGGCTGGCAAGGCCATTGTCATGTGTATCTGTGTTATATGGTAATGACTGGCAAGGTCATTGTCATGCATATCCATGTTCTTTGGTAGTGACTGGCAAGGCCATTGTCATGTGTATCTGTGTTATATGGTAATGGCTGTCAAGGTCATTGTCATGAGCATGCATGTTATATGGTAATGACTGGCAAGGCCATTGTCATGTGTATGCATGTTATATAGTAATGGCTGTCAAGGCCATTGTCATGTATATCTGTGTAATATGGTAATGTATAGCAAGGCCATTGTCATGTGTATGTTTGTTATATGGAATTGGCTGGCAAGGTCATTGTCCTGTGTATCTGTGTTATGTGATAATGGCTGGCAAGGTCATTGTCATGTGTATCTGTGTTATATGGTCATTGCTGGCAAGTCCATTGAAATGTGCATGTGTGTTATATGGTAATGGCTGGCAAGGCCATTGTTGTGTATGTGTGTAATATGGAATTTGTTGGCAAGGTCATTGTCATATGCATCTTTGTTATATGATTATGGCTGGCAAGTTTTTTGTCATGTCTATTTGTGTTTATGATAATGGCTGGCAAGGCCATTGTCATGTATATCTGTTTTATATGATAATGGCCGGCAAGGTCATTGTCTTGTGTAATCTGTATTATATGATAATGTCTGGCAAGGCCATTGTCATGTGTATCCATGTTATGTGGTAATGGCTGGTAAGGCCATTGTCATGTGTATCTGTGTTATATTGTAATGTCTGGAAAGGCCATTGTCATGTGTATCTGTGTTATATGGTAATGACTGGTAAGGTCATTGTCATGTGGTCATGTGTATCCGTAGCAAGGTCATTGTTATTGCTATTATGATGCTAAATAGAGATATTTCCAACTTGTTGTAAAAGAGGAAATAACAAAAATCTAGGAATATAACTCCATTGAAATAATTTGATACAATGTCTAAGGTTATATCAGTGTGTACAACACTTGCATCTTCAGGTATTTAATATTCCCAAGTATTGTTATGACTTTTTTTTGTCATCATCAACTAAGGTTTCTGTGTTAACTCATAAATTGGATGAAAACACTTGTGATCAGATTGGACAAGGTTTTCAGGAAAGCTCATATTTTTTTTACAATAAGGCAGAGCATATTATGTTTTGTTGTCTGTTATAAATTTCATATTTATGCAAGTACTGATGTTCTCAACCATTTACCATACTTTCTGTGGATGGCTTGCACTTGGGGCAAGGAAGGAAGTATCCTATTGATTTTGAGTTCAGAATCTCAAAGGTAAAAGCCATTGTGACTGAAAGAAGAAGGACAGTGTCTGTACAATAACTTGCATTTTTTAGACTCTACAGTTGCCAAAAGTTAGAGATGGTTTGCACTTTGGGTATGGGACTGCTCCGGTGGCCTAGTGTTTAGAGCATCCGCCTCGGATGCGGGAGGTCATTGGTTAGATCCCCAGCCAAGTCATATCAGAAACTTCTAGAAATGGTACTAACAGCTGTCTCACTTGACGCTCAGCGTTAAGAGATTAGTGTTAGGACTGGTCAGCATGGTGTCAGGATAATGTGACTGGGTGGGACATAATGCTACATTTCTGTAACATGATGTCCCAGTGCTAAACATCACTGTAAACTGCCACACTGCTGAAATTGTAGTGATATGACTGAAAAATTGTTAAAACCAAATCACACACACGCAAGCACGCATGCATACACGCACGCACGCACACACTTGGGGTATGGGAGAAACATATCAATTTTGGGGACAAAATATCAAAGGACAAAGTCACTGTGGCTGAAAGAAGAAAAGTGGCTTCTAAAACAGTAGTATTAGCTCTACATCACAGACCTTGAGCACACTTTGTGGCTGGTGTGCACCTTGTGTAAGTTAAGATACTTATTGATTTTGGGGTAACATTGTGAAAGATCAAGGTAACTGATTGAAAGTAATGGTTTCTGCACAAACTTAAAAACAACAGATCATTTGCTTTCACAAAGTTTGCAAATGATTTACACATCGTGGCTCAATGAAAATAGATTTTTGTTACCACATTGGTATCTTGTCAAACAGAAGCATGGGTATCTTGCCACACAGAAGCATGAGTATCTTGTCACAAAGAAACATGGGTATCTTGTCACTTAAAAGCATGGGTGTCTTGTCACTTAGAAGCATGGGTGTCTTGTCACTTAGAAGCATGGGTGTCTTGTTACTTAGAAACATGGGTATCTTGTCACTTAGAAGCATGGGTGTCTTGTCACTTAGAAGCATGGGTGTCTTGTCACTTAGAAGCATGGGTATCTTATCACACAGAAGCATGGTTATCTTGTCACATAGAAGCATGGGTATTTTGCCACACAGAAGCTTAGGTATCTTGTATTATGTATATTTAATTTAAATTGTGTGCTTTACCTTTGTCCATGATTGAGGGTGGCATTTTGGCCTATCTGACATATGTCATTTTTGTTAGAAGATATTTACTTGGATTTAAGTTCAAGACCTGGGTTTATCACTGGGAAATTCTTATGTCCACTTGATGTTTGTCATGATGTTTACTAGAATTTGAGTTCAAGACTTGACCTTATTTATGATGTTGATAGTATTTTCCATCTGAAATGACCAACATCCTGTGCACTCTGTTGCATCATAGATAGGGCAGTATTCTGTATATAAAGGATGTGGTAAACAAGCTATTCATTAATGGTTTAATATCAGTCTGGCTGGATGGGTACACACTTGGGAACAAGGGACTGATGGATGAATGGATGGATGGATGGATGGATACACACTTGGGAACAAGGGATTGATGGATAAATGGATGGATGGATAGATGGATACACTTGGGAACAAGGGATTTACAAATAGACACTTGGGAACAAGGAATTGATGAATAAACACTTGGGAACAAGGGAGGGAGGGGGGATACATACTTGGCAACATGGGAATTTGGCAGGTATAAAATTTTAGCAAATTTAAGAAACATGCTGATTTTTGCAAAACTTCTATTTATCCTAAAAAATGTGATGAAAAGATTGTAGCACAATTGGTGTAAATGTGAATGACTAAATTGACGGAAAGTTGTCAGTTTCTAACAAGAGTTACATATTTTTATCTGCTATTTTAAAAGTGCCATATTCTTCTTTGGATGTTAAAATGATATGTGAGCATACTGATCTTTGAATGTTTGTATAAAAAAATACTGTTGTTATATCTCTCTCTATACGAGTCACTGAAACTCACCTTGTATTCATTTGGTATTAATGAACAAAGATGTTATGTTACAATGTTGCTTGCCTTGTTGAAAGTTTGAGCAGCTTGTGCCAAGGACAAACAACAAAACAGAATATGAAACTATTAAGCAGAAACTTTCGTGTTTTATTCTTTCTACAACCACTACCAGCATTCCCCACTACTACTAAACTGTGCCTGTTGTTTCTTTGCCAATTTTATTTGCACATCCTTACTTTCAGTGAGTCATTTTATACTATTTGATAATTCATTGTATTGGAATCAATGAGATGTTTTGTCTTTCAATACAAAGCCAGTCATGTGAGTTTAGCTGGCATAAAGCTATCACAGAAATAAGTTTTGGCACATTTTTTGGTGCTAAATTGAATATTTTGCTGAAATTTTATTGATGTTAAAATATTGTAATCAGCTATACTTCAGCTGATGTTGCATTAAGTATGGAGGTTCATGAATCTAATTTTTTTGTGCTTAGATTCCACTGTTTATTTTGAGCAGTGCTTTTTTTCTTGTCAATTTCCTTATATGCTTACTTTTTTCTTGTCAATTTACTTATATGCTTACTTTGTTGTTGTCAATTTCATTTTACAATTGCCATTTTACTTGTCAATTTCCTCATGTGCTTACTGTTGTTTTTGTCAATTTCCTATTTTTCCTGTCAATTTCATTTTTATGCTTACCATTTTTCTTTAATTTTAGACTATAGCATATGAAATACATTTCTTTATTGACAGGTAATCATAGCTGTGTTCCAAATGCTGAGATTAGATTTCCTTATAACAACCACATATTGGCATTGGTGGCTCTTAAAGATATAGCACCAGAAGAAGTAAGTCTTGGAGGAGATAATTAAGGATCACATTTGAATGGTGATGACATTTATGGAACTTATACAATGATTTTTTTTGTTTATAAAATTTCTGAGCAAAACAGTCAGTGGGTCTCATAAAGTTTGCATGACTGTAGTATAGGCTACATAGAACATTGATTGCGCTCAATATTACTGACTGTCCAGAGAACTACATGTATGATAATTAAGACTTATGACTGGACAGGAGCCATAACTATATTCATAATTGCCCAGGAAACAAGATATCTGTAATCATTTCAATGTTTTCTGCTTGAGGATTGAATCAGATTACCCCCCACCCCCAAGTGTTGTTGGCTGCCATTTTGCTTTGTCCCAGTAGTTTCACTAGTCTTGAAAGAGTAACAAACATCTCCATATCTGAAATTGTCTCATTGGTCATTTTCCATGCTTATTCTATGCTTATAAATGTTAAATAAAGCTATACAAAGATAACAACATCACTCTGCATTTCCCTCAGTAACTCAAATGCAGTAAAATCCAAAAACATTGACCACAGGATAAGTGAGGGCGCAAGTTAAAAAGATACCTCTGAAAACATAAGAAAGGGATGGATATAAACAATGAGAAGAGCAAGGGAGGTGAATGGTTGTGTTATGGTGTAATGCATATCTACTGCATTTTGTAACTTATGGTATATGACTGTACCTGCCTGTAAATTGTAGTGATTATCTATAAGGAAGATATTACATGTCTAATTTTGTACACGGGTATAGATTCTATTTTAGAAATTACAGTGCTTGTAGATTGCATAGGATCTATAAATAGATGTTTTCAAGTTCTAATAATAAGTCACTTGACAAATTTGGTCTATTTTCTCATTGGCTGTTGGGATCAGGTGGGTTCTTAGTAGAATTAAGTTATTTCTCATTGGATTGGTTAGGTCACATGAATAGTTATTGTGAGATATTAGATTGAGTAGTAAGATATGTCACATTGGATACATTGCAACATATAGTTGTAATAGACACTTGAAGGTGTATATATAAGGAGAGAAACGAGCAATCAGATTCATTCCTATTTTTGGATTCATTCCTACTTCTAATTCTTATTTCATAATTTAAAAAGAGTCTGTAGATGTGTTTAATGTTGTATTTAGATAATTTGGCACTGCTGAATGAAAATGTAGAAAAGATCAAAATTCTTTTAAAAAAGGTTTTAGACTGGGTCTTGCCTTTTTTCAGGAGATTTGTATCAGCTACCTTGATGAATGTGAAAGAGAAAGAAGTAGACACAGTCGACAGAAGTATCTCAGGTACAGTTATCTTTAAGGTATACTGTAGATTACAGGATTTTTTGAGCATTACTTACATTAAAACAACATTAGACCCAGACAGTGCCAATCTTGAGCAGTTCTAGGATGCAATCTGAATCTGCCCACATGCAGGAGACAATTTTTAAACTTCTTGCTAGACTCAACTGATTTGTACTAACATTGCCACATTCCAGTATTCCAGTGTAGCCACTGAAATGTAATTTTCCATTTTGAGGGAAGTTCAGGCTGACTCTATAGGAAACTTGGATCCAGTAACAACTTTTATGTCGTCATTTAAGTGTTAATATCAGTAATGATTAGGGCTGGCACCAGTATAATCAAGGGAAAGTGAGATGAAGAGCAAATTTCAGTATGTTTAAAAAGGTAAATTTGTTTAATAGTTTTAATTTGTTTCCATTTGCATGCTAAAAATCAGGTAGATGAAAATCCTCCCTCATTTGAGGTCACAACTTCTGGCCAAATTTTGGAAATCTCCTGATCTGACCTTACCTGATCAGTCTTTTCTGTCACATGTAAGCTACATACAATACAAATGAATATATAAATATATATATATATATATATATATATATATATATATATATATAGATATATGCAGAGAGTGTTGTAGATATGTATAGAGTTTATGTATTCACAATGTCAGCTATATAGCGCTAATTAAATTTTAAAAAAACCAAAAAACTTTTGATAAAAGTTACATTTGACCAATCTTTTGATTTATATAGACTATGTCATATATCATGCAGTTGTTTTTAGGGTAGAGGACTGTTTTGTTCCTGCAAGACATGATTTAACGACTGTCTTTTAAATCACACCATTCTTGCATGGCTTGATTTATAGACTGTTCCATAAATCACTTCATTCTTGCTAGGTTTCGTTTATAGACTGTCTCATAGGTTATCATTCTTTCAGTGCTCTATTTATAGGCTGTTTCATAGAACATGGTCATTCTTGCAAGGACTGTTTTATAAATCACACAAGCCTTGCTAGGTTTGATTTATACAGTATTTCATAAATCACTTGCTTTTTGGCTAAATTTATTTTGACTGTTTCATAAATCACACCATTCTTGAAAGGCTTGACTTACAGACTGTTTCATGAAACATACAGTTCTTGCCAGGCTTGATTTATGGACTATTTCATAAATCACACAGTTCTTGCCAGGCTTGATTTATATAGACTGTTTCATAATCTAAACATTCTTGAAAGGCTTATTTATAGAGACTGTTTTTTTAAATCACACTATTCTTGTCAGGCATGATATATATATATATATATATATATATATATATATATATATGTGCTATTTCATAAATCACATCACTCTTGTAAAGCTTGATTTATAAACTGTTTCATAAATTAGTTTATTTGGCCAGGCATGATTTATAGACTGTTATATAAATTAGTTTTTGTTGGCCAGGCATGATTTATAGACTGTTTCATAAATCACACCATTCTTGCTAGTTTTGATTTGTAGTCTGATTGTTATTTTTTTTATTTATTATATGCTATGGATAATTGCATTTTGGAATTGACCTCGTCCAAAATCATGTTCATTTTTTGCCTGACCTGAATCATTGTTTCTGGTTTTGTAGACATCTTTATCTCAATCTGAGTCCAGAACATTAGAAATTCCCCACAAAATTCTGGGCTACCTGTGTGTGTGTGTGTGTGTGTGTGTGTGTGTGTGTGTGTGTGTGTGTGTGTGTGTGTGTGTGTGTGTGTGTGTGTGTGTGTGTGTGTGTGTGTGTGTGTGTGTGTGTGTGTGTGATTTTGATTTTTAACATAGCTTTAACAATTTTAGTCATATCACTATGATGGCTGCGGTGTGGCAATTTATAGTCCTGTCTAAAACTGGGGTATCATACTGCAGATATGTAGCATTATGTTTCACCCAATCACATTATCCTGATACCAGTCCAACCAGTCTTAACACTAACCTCTTAACGCTGAGCGCCAAGTGAAGCAGCTGTTAGTACCATTTTTACAAGTCTTTGGTATGACTCAGCTGAGGTTCAAACCTGCAACATCTCTCATCTGAGGTGGATGCTCTAACCACTTAGGCCACTGGAGGGGTAATAATTTTAGTAACAGATCTTCTAATTATAACAAAGATTTTATCTTGTAAACATTTGGAACCTTCCAGAATGAAATTTTCTATCAGGTACTAGTGGTTTTGTTTAGAAAATGGTGATTGTGACCTGAAGTCAGGTAGATGAGTATATAATCTTGTTTATCTAGAATTGTTCATTTGTGTGTCTGTAAGATATGAGCAGAATCAGTTGTATTATTGTTGTGTCCAATATAATAATAATAATAATGAGGACTTTGTATAGCGCATAATCTTTAGAAGCTCTAAGCACTTTACAACATTTGACAACACTTAAAAGAACATATATAATGATATGATTACAAAAATAAAAACAAACACCACGAAATTAGAAAACAGAAAACATGCTGTAAATGTGTAAGGTAAGGATACATTATTAGGTCTTTAAGTCTGTTCTTTCAGTTGAAACAGGTGAGTTTTAAGAGCGCTCTTGAATGAGATCACTGTGTCTCTGTGTCTAAGTTCAGTGGGCAATTCGTTCCACATTGCTGGGCCCTGGTATGCAAAAGAACGTTGTCCATATGATTTCATTTTCATAGTGGGAATAATGAGAATACAAGTGTCAGAAGAGGAGCGTAAGTATCTTGCTGGTGTGTACACATGGGTGAGGTCAGATAGGTATGTTGGACTGGAGCTTGTCAGTGAAATGTAGCACAGAGAACAAATTTTGTGTTTAATTCTAGATCGAATGGATAGTGGTGTAGGGTACAGAGCAGGGGGGAGGTGTGCTCTGATCGTGGTACTCAAAGGATGGTCTGAGAAGCTGTGTTTTGAACTTTTTGAAGTTCCTGGAGTAGATATTGAGACGAACCAGACAGAATTGAGTTACAATAGTCCAGTCTTGAAAGTACTAAGGAACACACAAGTGTTTTAGTGGCATCAACTGAAAGATACTTGCGAATGGAGCTGATGCGTCTCAGCTCAAGATATGCGGCCTTGCATATGTTCATGACATGTTGGTGTAATGAGAGAATACTGTTGAGAGTAACACCTAGGTTTCGTACTGACTGTGTGAATTTAATGTTGGTGTTGCTGATATTTATTATCTGAGGTAAAGGATGTGAATGAGAAAGTCTTTGTGTTGTAATCAGAATGGCTTCAGTTTTATCATCATTCATCTGCAGCTTGTTATGCGTCATCCATGATTTCACATCGGAAATGCACCTCTCTACGCCTTGGATGGTAGCTTCAACTTCAGTTGGTTGGCTAGATTTGTATATTTGGGTGTCATCAGCATACAATTGGTGAGACACTGGATGATGATCTATGACACTTGAGAGTGGCTGAGTGTATAGAATGAAGAGAACAGGTCCAAGAACAGACCCCTGTGGGTCTGAAATACATATTTCATATGGGCTGGAATTTGTTTATTCAGACTATTAATTCAAGTTATTCATCTCTGGAAACACAAAGTGCTTAAAAATAACATTCTTGGAAATAGAGACTTAGATTTATAGTGAAATTCAAATAAGAATATATTCATGGATTGTATTATTGTGATCCAACAGAAGTGCCGCAACATGGGCCACCACAGGCATATCAACACTTCCAGTGTTGAGTTTATTTTGGAATACCACTAATGTTTATTTGGAACTTTAATCATTATGACTTTTATTAGAAATTCTAGGATTGTTTGGGATTTAGTTCACAATATTGTAAGTTCTTTTCACATTTTTTACTTTGTATTCTAGGAGAATAAATTATTTGTTGAATTTTACAAAGCTTGTTGCTTCTCACTCTTTTCTATTACTGACTTAGAGTCATAGTAATACAATTCTTGCTAGGCTTGTTATGTTCAGTATACTGTTCTGTGGTAATCAAGTTATTGATATTTTGGGGATAAAGCTATGAAAATTGAAAAAGAATTTACCTAAATGTTTATTACATCAAGGTATTCCGTATGTCTTAGGCTGCTTATGTACATTTATCAGAAATATATTGAATCTATTTACTTGACTAATAAACTCGTATGGGTTTAGATTTATTTTAACCATATACTCTTATGGGTTTGGATTTATTTTAACCATATACTCTTATGGGTTTGGAGATGTCAAAAAGGTCCAATATACTCTCATGCAACTTTTGGAAATAATGTTTGGCCATGGGATACATTCTGTGATGGTGTTCTAACTGGACAGGTCTTGGAATTTTGCAAGACTAAGGTCTATACACACAGATGTTGACCTTGTATTTGAAGGTTTTTCCACATTTTTTAGCTCATGTAGCCACAAGGTTTCTTGAGCTTATGGTATGGCACTGTGACCCATGGTATGGCACTGTGACTTCATCATGGTATACACTGTGACAGCATCATGGTATGCAGTGTGACTGCATAGTATGGCACTGCGACTCATAGTATGGCACTGTGACTGCATTATGGTTTGGTACTGTGTCATGCGATTCCACTGTGTCATGATATGGCACTGTGACTTCATGGTAATGCACTGTGACTCATAGTAATGTGTTCTGACTTATGGTATGACACTGTGACTCATGGAATGAGCAAGACTTTGCATATTAATGAAGTGATCTTGTATTTGATTGGCTGAACTTGTTGCTATTCTGTAGTGTTATGACACTATGATCTTAAACTAGTCAACGGAAAAGAGTGAAAACCAACAAATTTGGAAACTTCAAGTAATAATTTATTTCCATTGAATACAAAGTGAAAATTTAAAAGAACTTACACAATTGTGAATTAAATCCCAAATAGTCCCAAAAGTTATATCACAAGTTCAAAAATGTAGAGTATTCTGAATGAATTCTAGTGGTGTTCTAAATTAATTCAAATCTTGAAAGTGCTGATGTACCAATAGCTTTGAATAGTATTCATGTCCTAATTCAATGGCTACTAAATTTTCATTAAATATTTTCATACTAACAAAATCGTCAGATGCTACAAGTTTATTACAACATTCTGTGTTGTTGATGATCTCAACATTGACTCGCTTTCTAATATTTTCTATGATTTTGCCAAAGACGCTGTTATTAATAAGTTGGAAAAATGTGTTTATTTTAAATTCAATTTTAGCAGCTGCTTATCATGCTGTGTTTGAGTATATATAACTCTTCAACCACAGTGATTTATTAAAATTTAGCACATGATGAACTTTTCTAATTTTAGTCTATGATCAACTGCTTGTTTTAAAATTTTATAATGACAAACATATCTCCATTTGTCAAGCAGATTAGGAACTAGTTTTAGAACAACAGATTTACCACTACTAGATGAATAATTTCTCAGTTTTTCTGTTAATAAACTGTAGTCGGTCAGCATCGACTCTGAACAGAATGGATAGTTGTTACGCTTATCATGAAGCTCAGCAGGATAGTCAGTATCAACTTCTGTGAGATAACTAATATCATCCGGTATAGTTTTATCAGTTTCTTGAAAAACTTATTCGCTGATCCACCTAAATCGGCCACCCGCCATAGACTCCAGTAGGCCGTAGTCATACAAATTATTAGCATCTAGATAGGCTATACAACTTGATGGTTCTGTACTATCGTAGTTGGGTAGATATTTATTATTAGCCCTGGCATATTTTTTTGTTATGACACTTATTCCACCTCAGATTCCACGTTCTATAAAGTTGAACATATCAGAGTCTGTTAACAACTCCGGTTTTATTTTACTGTGCTTGAGTAATGTGTCCCAACTTAGTCTGGGTGCCGAATAGTACCACGCTGGATCGCGTCCATAGTTATCAGCGCTGACATCTCTGAAATTTTCAAATACAGCTGTGAACAACAGAACATATGTGATAAGATACAGGTCATGATAATCGCCTAAGTTTTTACAGCTGAAGGAGTGCCATATCAGTTGAGCATAGGCATAATCGTCATCGGATACATCGGATAAATTTAACCTAGAATAGAACTTATCCTTGTCAGGTAGACATGTAATCGTCATCGGATACATCGGATAAATTTAACCTAGAATAGAACCCAATCGTGTAGATACTCATAGGGAAAAATTCCTTTTCATGTCAGTGAACTGCCAGCACTTTCACCGAAATGTTCAATCAAATTATTAAATTTACTGCAGCCCTTTACTAGCTTGTCTAGCGATGCTGCCATAAACTGCAGACTATCAATAAATCTCAACTTGCCTAGTGTCACTGACATGTGCTTTTCAGTGTTGTTTGGGATGCACTTTATTTTATTGTTGTTATTAATTTTTAGGTGGTTTATTAGATCTTTATTATCGAACACTTCAACTATAATATGAGCATCATATCCTCTGAAATTATGAAACACAACAGGAACAAAAACTGGTATGGTATATTTTAAATTACATTTGTCATGAGCTGGACCACGATACTTTCCAGTAATATGACAGTGATCTTTTTCTCAATCTTGAGGCATAAGCGGCTGTTCACAAATATAACATATTTCTGCTTTGGAAAATTCAGCTTCTTGTTTTACGGTTAGCGGTTTCATTTTTTTTGTCTTAGTGAGTAACATCATGATGAGATCAATTTCGTCAATAAGGTTCCTTAGCAGCCAGACAGCAGGTTCCTTTTAATGATAAGTCCTTACTGGTTTTGATAAAGATTTATCAAATGCACAAATAATCTTATACGCTGCTCCACAAGAAATATGCTCATGTATTTTTCTTGTTGAAGATTTATCAGGGTTATTTTCTGCTCCTTGCACTGGAAGTAAAATTAACTCAAAATCTGCGTATACTATAAGAGGCACTTTCATCTTGTGTCTGTAATTTGTAAATTTTAATATTTTTTCATCTTCAACAGGCATAGATATTTTTGAACATTAGAGCAATATTCGAGATGTTTATCAAGTACATGTTGGGATATACATCCATGCAAACACCTGACACAGAAATATTTCTTTCCCTAATGCTTGTTATACTGACCTCTGACTAGCCCATTAAAGTTTTTTTATCCAAGTATAATGATCTTTATAAAATAGTAAATTTACTGTTTTTTGTGATGCTAGATCACTGATATATCTGGAATATGTATTTTGTTTATCATTGACACCAAATGCATTAATACCTCCAGGTAACAGGAGATTGTTCTGTTTTTTTAATTTTGGAATTTGATATTCAAAAACAGGAAAGACAATCCCAATAAGTTTAGATTATCAACATGACCAGTGTAATTTGATACTCGATAAGGATGATCTCGTACTGGAAATAACGTTGATAGTATTGCCTATTGGAAACATTTTTTATCATAATTATTTACAATAATACAACATTTTGATCTTTTCATCTTAATTGGTAGATTGACATATAAGCTACCTTGCAATGGATTATATTTCATAGTGTGGAACAGTATCTCTGTTATCTTATCAAATTTCCACCCAGACCCAGATGTTGTATACTCATCCATTTTCTTCCATATTTCCTGAAATATATTACCTGACAACGATATTACCGGTAAATCTTTCCCTGTTAGAATTCGACTAAATTTTGATGTGATATAAGGATTGGAAAATTCCTCACATTGCCTTGCAGCAAGCTGCTCAGCTGCAAGGTACTCTGATGTAGGCATCTGATTGATAAAACCTTCCTTGGCATGTTGTGGGATTCCAGAGATATATTTAGCTTAGAAAGCTTGATATCAAACTGCACTATGATCTTCAGACCCATGTACATGGCAAGCCTGGATTTAATTGTTGGCTGAAGCAGATGATATAAGTTTGTGGTAGAGAAATTTGTAAGTAAACATTTATTATTAAATAACCAACTATTATCAAAAGCAGCAAATGAGGTTGCGATTTTTATAGCCCAATATCTTTTTGTCAAGAACAGACTTTTCTTCGTTATGTTGGCAAGTTTCAACATCCTATATCTACTATTTTATATTTCTTTAATTGAGAGTGCTGTGAAAATTGTCAATTAAAGATTTGGAAAACACAATAGTATATTATGGAAAATTTATACCAGATGCCGATAATCATCAACAATCTTCCTAGACATCAAGAGAATTTCTGTTGTCACCAGAGATACAATCTTTATGCTGGCAATGAACTGGGCATTGTGATAAACATAAAAACAAAAAATGCAATTGGAATCCTAATTCCAACTGGTTATAGGATGAAAGTTAAAGGTGCTGATGATAGCGAATACACCAGGATGTTCTTACATGAATTTATTGGGACTTTGTTTAGCGGTGATGATATTCCAGATGGAATGAGAGTCTAGCATATCAATGGCAGTGTAACAGACAATAACTTCAGCAATTTATCATTGCAAGAAGAATTTCAACTACATCCGATTTATAATTTTATGAAGCTTCTGTCAAGGGTATTATTAAAAACATAAAAACAAGAGAAATTATTGGTCGTGTCAGTAATACTGGTTATTTTCAGGTGGCAATTAGAGGTACAAAAACTAACTAGGTTTTATATCTTTCACATCGTTTTGTTTATGAGGTTTTTCATGGGCCTGTCTCAGGTGGTTTGGTTATAGATCATCTCAACAATATCTGAGTTGATAATCAACTTCAAATTCTTGACCTTGTTACTCTGAAAGAAAACAGCAGGCGAGGTAAAGCTGGAATTATTAATAATTTCAAAAATCCTAGATCCGTTGTATCAACCAACTGTGTTACATGTGAAAAAATATTGTTTCCATCAATCTGCTCTGCAGCAAGACATTTTAACATTCATCCACAATCAATAAAATCTGCTGTTGAAATACAAAATTTAGCTTTTTCAAAAACGAGTGGAGACAGAATCTTCTTTCGATATGAATCACCTGCTATTTAAAATATTTGCTACCTCACTATTCATCAGCAGAAATTTAGATATTTGTTTAAGGTTTCTTTGGCGTATTCGACAAATATCTTTCCATGTTGAAGTATATGATCAAGTTCTATACTGCTTAACAAAATCAAATTATTTTTTTCTCTTTCTACTTCAAAGCGAGCTACTACATTAATATCAACATGAAACATATTTCTTACAGCTGCTTCCAGATGAAAGGGATTTATAATATTAGCTTGAGTGACATATCTGTCCATATTTAATAATTAACATAAAATTGCAGTTTATTCACAAATTGATTTTCAAAATATTTCTTAGAATTTCCCTTGTCAAACAGCAGTGTGCCCATTTCAGAACAGTACCTCTATCGTATGTAACAAATATTTTTTTTTATATTTCTCAAGTTCTCATACCTCAGAATCTGTCGGTAGCACATCAAACGCCGAGTGAGGACCATATTTAATGAGAAAATTCACATACTTTTTTTTGTTTTTTGATGCTCGTAAACAGCTTAACAGCATTGAATAAGAAGTTCATATTCAAGATTTGAGCTCTGACAATCCTTATTTCATCTGGCAATTTATTACAGTAATTAGATAAAAGTATTATGTATTAGATGCCTCAGACAAATTTCTTGTTTGCGATACAGTGAATTGGCCAGCGAATTGGAATTCATTGAATTCCAGTACTGACAGTCATGTAAAACATCAGATTGCGAGAAATCTAAAACCTGCAGAACATCAGGATTTGACAAATTCCAATAACAGTCAGCATGTAGAACATCTCGAATTAGATCTAGATACATATCTATTTTCTGTCGTTGAGGATAAATTTGCGGATGAGCCAGGTATAGTACATCAAGATGAGCAAGTTTATGTAGCAGCAAAATCACGGTATAATGTAAAATATCACCTCGATAAGAAGATAAAAAAGTTTAATTTTACTGTCTCTGAGAATCAGATATTCAGGGAGTTGTTAAGGCTGTTTATGAACCATGGACAGTTAGAAGTTTATGGCTGTCGAAAAAATATAAAATTTGATTTTCTGTCTGTTAAGATTTTTAACATGATGGGAGAGTGCGCACTAACAACAGCATGAAGACAATAATTGATATCATTCTGCAGGCCAGTGAAATGTAAGTCTGTCCTTTTGAAATACGAAAAGATTTACAATGACTGGATTGCTAGCAATTTAATAAAAGATTTTTATGATTTCACTAGATGGTATCCAGCTATTAAAACTATCGCCATAGCCTCTCCATTTAACCAAACTTTTCTTTCCTTTTCTTGCTATCACTCGCGCTATAATAAATATATCCTGCTTTGTCTTTTGTAGCGCCTGTTCGTAAAACTTCCAATAATTTCTTCTCCCACTGAATCTTTCAGCTTATGCGTTACAGGTATTGTTGTTAAAATCTTAACCACAACGAATACTTCCTCGGACCAGTTAGGAGTGAATCCTTTTTCAACAGTTTTTTTCACTAACAAAATTTGAACTCTATCTCCCACGCTAAACTTATGTCTTCGGTACATATTCTCATTTGCCAGTATTGGGTTATTTACAGCTGCATTGGGTGACAATCCGATTGTTTTGTGTCTTGTGTTATTATAATCCGACACGATCTTCAGCAGATCGTCAACATATCTGTTAGTGTTTTGGCTATAAGTTGTTTGTAAATCTCCTCTTTTAGTGTGCGATTAAATCTTTCGATGACGACACTTTTCCCTTCATTTCCAGTGATGTATTTGGTGATGTTATTTTGTTCCAGAAACTGCTTGAATTGCTTATTAAAAAACTGCGCTCCTTCATCTGTCCATACCTTATTCGGTTTTCTTTCTGTGCTGATTATGATCTCTCTCAACAAATTGGTTATAGTTTTACCTGTTTTATCTGTAACAGGTACACTGAATATGTATTTACTAAAAATATCAACTATATTCATCAGGTACCCTTTATTGTCATTGTGCTTAACAATATGTGACATATCGACTCTCTGCGAGTTGTGTTTATTCATCACCCGGGCTTCTGTTTGTTTGCTATATGTAGTCATAATTGATGTTTGCATGGCAAATAGTATACTGAACAATAACTTGCTTTTATAATACTTTTGTAACCCATGCTAGCGAAAAGATTATCATTTGCACTCACAGTGAATGTATTTTAAAATAATGATTTTTATTTGCGAGATACCATCGTATAGTTTACCTGGATGCAACACAATTTTGGTCAGTTTGCACCTTGTAACTTATCATCGGGTGATATTTTCATTTCTTTTGCGATTTTGTTATTTGACATGAGCGATACACACTAGGCCTACAGTAAGGATGCATACATAAGCCGGCATCCGCTACATATACGGAGTTCGTGAATATATTTTTTTCTTTAATAAATTTCACATGATGAAAAAAGAAGGAATAAATGATAACAATGCAAGGTTAGTTTCTTTCATTTTATTTTCAAATAAGTATATGTTTATAAATTTTTTTTTGTACCATGCAGGGGGGGGCGGGCACAAATTCAACACAGGATTATTTCCTTTCTTATTTGTATGGAATAATGGAGCAAATATGATTGATGATATTGACTAGTAATGACAAGCACACACTAAGACAAATTTAAAAATAAAAACAAACAATAAAATTAAATGGTAATAGCTTCATATTGCAACAACTAAATACTGACAAAATGCTCAACATTATTCTCTCTCTCTCTCTCTCTCTCTCTCTCTCTCTCTCTCTCTCTCTCTCTCTCCTCTCTGTCTCATATGTAATCAAGCATGTATTATATGCAGCAGTGTTACAACCTGAAGCCTAAAATTAAATATATTTGTTATATATCTCATGTAAACTACCCTTAGAAAAATAATACGTATTCTGTAGAATATATTGTTAAGTATTATTGTTTTATAAATCAATGTTAATAATTTTCCAGAGATTGAGAATGTATTGTGCAGATGCACCATTTGATTTTAAAAAATAATATAAAGCACAATATATTAGAACTAGCAAATACATGTCAGTTTGTGTTTTCTGTCATATATATATATATATATATGATATATATATCTTGATATCATAGTATAGTATATATATATCATATATATATATATATATATACATATATATATATATACAACTTTCCCATCCCTCACCCTATTCGATATCACAGCTTGAATCCACTTTTTTCAGTGGTAAACAGGGTCTTTTGGAAAAAGAAAGAACCCTTTTTCCTACCATCACTCTTTTGGTTACATCCATATGCAACACAGTGCACCATATTTGCTGTACAAAAGCACGATCGTAAGATATATGACATAGACATGTACATGGGGAAATTAAACACCAGAATGGCTAGGTTGAATAGAAGGGACAATATTCATCATGTCCGTTTTTGGCACGCGGAAACTACCGATTGTTTACGGAGATTGCCAAGTAATTTTTTCATTTAAAAAAGCAGATTTTTAAGCCTGAGTAAACATTATAAATTTTTATGGTGTGCACACATAAATGCATTTTGTTTATGACTATAATAATATCACAGGTTTGTACAATATAGGTGGCCAGTGACCTTTAATAATATGTCAGATACAATTAGCGCATAAGCATAATACACATTATCTGGAGCACTGGAGCCTGTCCACGTGACCACGTGACTTCAGTGTCAGAATCTGACCCGATAGCTTGTTCACTATGCTTACTGACATCAAAATGAAATATCAGATAAAGTGTTCTAAATTCGACTGAAATTTGAGATACACTATCAGCATCTTGATATTTTTTGCATAGCTTCCATCAGATATATATATATATATATATATATATATATATATATATATATATATATACATATATATATATATATATATACATATATATATATATAAGCTTGAGATATGCTCAAGATATGTCTCTTGTCAGTTAGCGCTGCAGCATCAGCTGCAAAATTACATTCAATCACTCTGGATACTACTTAGAATTTATTCTAATAAATATCTGACATCTGAGTTATCAAATACGGAATTGTTTTGAAGCTGACTTCCACGTCTATTCTGTCGTTGAAACACAATAAGTACTTGCCTTGGTAACTGTTCGCTTGGTGATGTTTTTCTCCATGTGCTGTTGATCGAATTGAGTATTGCGGTTTGATAAACTTTGTTTTGCATTTTTATTTTTTTGTGAATGCTGTTAGCATCATCTCAAGCTCTATTGACTTGCTGATCGATCGATTGAAGGAATGACATGTGGCATCCGCAACGCTAATCGTAAAATTACAAACTGAGCATCATCGACACCTGCTGCTTTCATCAGACAATCATATTGATCAGCTCGGTCAAGTATAAGAGTATGTTTTATTCCACGAAATACCTTATTGTAGTCTCTGCAAAATCCGAATATTGTGCTAAGCAGAAGCATCATAGTTATTTGATGTGAATTATCTGTAAAAGCTCTTCGTTTAATATAGCCATCATTATACGTTGCAGCTAAGTGAAAGGAATAATAGATTGAGCTTTTGTTAATGACGCAGCTGCATTAGCATCAGTGGCTGGTGGAGTAATAATTCCTATTGCATTACAAAGAGCTATCAGCGGCTACTGCATTATCAGCTGATGGAGCTATCCCGTATTGAGCATGAAGGGGGCTAAATATGCGTTAATATTAGTCAGAGTCTCAGCGTCGTCAGCACCAGCTAATTACTGGAGGAGTATTAGCTGATCTAAATAAATCAGCTATTGAAACTGTTCCAGTCCAGTATATTTTAACCAATTCATTTTTGTTGCAACAGATCACTAGTAATTGTCGCCGAACGAAACCACATTAAGAATAGTACTTGCAATTAGTAAGTGCATGGAAATATCTTGTACTGTTTGATTAGCTAGTTGATATCTGGCACTTCTAAATAAACTCCAACCGTTATTAACAAATGTCACTTGTGTACCAGGAGGTACATCTCCACCAGCTGCTGTAACTACACTACCTCATACTTCAAGTACGGCTTTATACGGCAACAGAAACTCTCTTGTATTAAAGTTAGAATGCCAGTTGTATTAGGTTCATTTGAATTTTCATTGAGATACTCAGCATACTCAAATTCTGTTGTTGAGGCATCTGTTGGTATTTCCTCGGTCAGGTCAAGGTAACTTTTGACAGACATTCTTTATCTGTTATTATTAGACAAAAATTAGAACGCCACAATATCTGGTCGAATGCTAGTACGGTTCGCATGTGAAACGAGTCTAGTTTTAGTTAATACCGGTAATTTTCTGATAATTTTTCTTGGCTTAGCAGAGAGCAGTATTTTTTTTTTTTTTTGTTTTTATCAGTGTCGCAGTAGTTTCTGATGGTGATATTTCAGAAATTGCTTGTTTTATATCCCTGTTGCTTACGATAGGAGCTGGATTTTAGTTGACAGAGACGATGAGAGCCGCAAGCCGTATGGGGCATTTCTGGAGAAGTGTGGCGCTTGTCTCCCACTCCCACCCCACCAGGGCTGACAGCAAGCTGTTCAACATAGACCTGTCTCCGTGCTAAGACTAAACTCACAGAGGTTCTCAACCGTGAATTGCTCTTCGCTGATGATGCAGCCTTGACATCACACACAGAAGATGGACTGCAGCAGCTGGTATGTTGCCTCTCCCATGCCTGTAAGGAATTTTAACTGAAGACAACGAACGTCATGACGCAGGACGCAGACTCCCCTTCCACCATCGCCATCGATGGGTACAACCTGGAAGTTGTAGAGAACCCCACATACCTCGTATCCACCATCTCTAGCTTGCTCTCCGTTGATGCTGAGGTGAATGGCAGGATTGCCAAGGCAGCAGCAGTTTTGGCCAGACTGAACCAGAGGGTCTGGAACAACCCCAACCTCACTGAGAAGACCAAACTGCGTGTCTACCAGGACGTTGATGCGTCTAACGTGATAGGCGCTATTCTTTTTGCTATTCCAGGTGCATTTTCAATTATTTTAGAGAATATATTTCCAAAGAAACCTCCTTGGATATTTCTGTGATAAATTGTTCATTGTTTCATTTTATACAAAACTGTTTGATAAAACTGACTGTTATTGGTTAGGTAATTGTGGTGAGCAGAGCTGATCAACCTCAGATGTAGATAATATGTTACAATTTTGTTATTGAGATTTAACTTTCAGCCAGAGAGAACCCCACATACCTCGTATCCACCATCTCTAGCTTGCTCTCCGTTGATGCTGAGGTGAATGGCAGGATTGCCAAGGCAGCAGCAGTTTTGGCCAGACTGAACCAGAGGGTCTGGAACAACCCCAACCTCACTGAGAAGACCAAACTGCGTGTCTACCAGGACGTTGATGCGTCTAACGTGATAGGCGCTATTCTTTTTGCTATTCCAGGTGCATTTTCAATTATTTTAGAGAATATATTTCCAAAGAAACCTCCTTGGATATTTCTGTGATAAATTGTTCATTGTTTCATTTTATACAAAACTGTTTGATAAAACTGACTGTTATTGGTTAGGTAATTGTGGTGAGCAGAGCTGATCAACCTCAGATGTAGATAATATGTTACAATTTTGTTATTGAGATTTAACTTTCAGCCAGATTGATCAGTCAGTGTCATCGTGATAGAAGATATTTGATTTTCAACACTAACAGGATAGTAGATAATATGTCTTGGATTTACTTGCATTAGCGACCCAGGTGGTACGTCAGGAGAAAAACTGTAGATAGTTTGACCTTTGCTACCACGTGCAGTGTACGACCCACTGGAAATAGAGCAGTTTATTAAAATCGAATTTACTTCCATTTATTAACGAGTGACTCGCTATCATATGAAATTTAAGCACTTTGCAATTCAGCAGAACCATATTGTTTTCGAGCAAATCCTAATAATGGTCCGATGCTCTCTGTGATACTAAAATCATCAATAAAACCGTTTTTCAAAGTAATTCTGGCACGCAGTGTGTTATAGTTTGGAATGAGCACAGAATTATCTGATGTAGATTCAACTTTAGTTGTAATTAATAACTTTATTGCTTTATTTAGATCTGTAACGTTATAAGCTCCTTGCTGTATCTTGACCGAAATCCAAGCCCGACCAGCTGGATGGATTGATTGAAATGTGAAATTGTCATTCACATTAGCTCTGATATTTGCCATAACGTACCAAGCAGTAGCTTGAAACTAGTCCTATTTCGTATTGTGTCGGGGATGTTTGCGTCCCTGAGTCCAGCTCAGTTGGTGGATTATAAATAACAGAAAAGTTCACACTGCCCGCCATAGTCTGAGATGAGTCAAGCAGTAACGTTGTTGATGACATTCTTATTTTATTTGATAGATAAAACTGAACTGCTGGCAGTTTGTGCTTTGCAGTTAATGAATCAAATTGCGATGATAAGATCATTATGTAAAATATAATATTCGTCAGATGTTAAATAAACATTTTATCTCAGATTATATAAAATTTCAACAATTTCGTTGTCAATTGCTGTGCTCATATTTCTGGCTTCCTTTGATAATATTAATAACATCAACCTGTAAACTATTTCAGTGGTCAAATTAAAGATTTTAATTCCATGACCTTCTACTTCAGGTTTTTCCTCTGGAAGACGTTTATCGCGTTTTCTATCGGAAATTTTTTGTTTCTATAATTGTTAGCAGTATAAAACATAACACCAGCAATGAATCTAGTATGCATTTTATTATATGAATTTAAAAATTCTTCAGTTTGTGCTTTGTAGATATTTCCTTCAGTTTGTAATCCAGCATCTTGAATATCTTAAAGAATTTTAATAAAATCGTATTTATTTTCTGGCCATTTGCGAATTTGATAAACGTTATGTTGTTCTATAGGAATATGATCTCTCAAAATAAAGTTATAATCTCTTTGAGATATTTTTTCTCTTGCAGCTTTTCTTTGAAACCTAATTGAGACCCTGACGCTCCTGCTCAACCTTCCTATTGAAAGCAGCTCTGGTTGCAACAAATTTCTTTAGAACCTCTATTCGTTTTGTATCCATTTTTTTTGTTTTTTTGTTTTATTTGTTTTGTTAGACTAATTTTAGATTTTGACTGAAAGACCAGATTTTCAGATGTTTACCATTAGATTAATTTTCACAGTCTAAAAATCTGTTTATTCCACATCTGAACATACGATTTTGATCTCTTGCTAGCTTATCAAATAAAAAGAAACTGTGTCTGCCATCACCAGTTGCATTATGATAAAGTTCAACAAATTTGTCTTTTAATACACTCCCGCAATGTTTTCGTGCTATGTTTTGTACATCGATATTGTCTAGTCCAGTAAATGTTATGAAACAGCCTGTATTTCTCCTGATAAATCAGTCAGTATTGTAGAAGCCTTGAGCTAGATAGATTGCATTACATTTTCAGTTGGATGATAGGGAAAAATAAGATTTTATCTTGTTCATCTCTGAATTGCTGCACGGAATGTCATCAAAGATAATTATTTATGCTCATCAGAATCTAGCTTGACAACGGTAATTAAATCTTCAGGTTGCTTTATGATAAATATATCATTGCCTATGCCAGGTTCATTTTTCAGCTTTTTGTTGTATTCACTAAGCTGCTTGTATTTATCTTGCTGTGGAATTATAGATAATGGCAGTCCGGTAGGTCTTGGTTATGTGGATGTTTGATTAATCGCTCCATGTCAAAGTTGATTATGCTCATTCTATAACAAGTATTCACAAAATTTTATTTCGCAGTAATAATAAGAATGAGCTGTTACATAAAATTAGGTACGTTAATTGACAGCTCAACTGACAAAACAGCTTCAGCTACAACACTATGGCTGGTGTAGATTTAACAAATTATATAAAAAAAATCTGGGGATACAATAACTGGTAACTTAAGTATGTCAGTTCAGTGAGTGCTAGATCTAGAAACAACATATCCACCAATCAACCCAGATAAATCACAAGCAGTAAGCTTTGCACAACTTAGTGTGGTCAGTCATGGTAAGTTATTGTTGTCGGGTGGGAAGATGATCAGAAATATCAACATGAGTAAAGAAGAGATTGTAAATCTTGAAACTGAATACCCCCCAACATAAATAACTCGCAGGCAGTAAGCTATGCACAACATAGCTCAGTAGATAATAATAAGGGTAGATAATAATAAGTTGTCATTATCTGGTGGGATGATGGCTGGAAATATAGATATGGGTGGGAAATTAATATTTAATACTCAACTTGATAACACAACTTTGACCAATAACGATTCTGTAACAAATGTTAAGTTTGTCAAGGATAACTTTTTAATAAAATCTGGTGATACTATGGTGGGAAATCTGGACATGGGATCGAATAAAATAACAACTACAGCAATTTCATCAGCGGTACCAGATTTAACAAATAAAAATTACATCGATGATAACATAGCAACAAATATTGTATCATGAGTAGCAAAATCAAGTGATACGATCACAGGTATGTTAAGCACGGGCTCAAATAAAATAACAACGACTTATAATCCAGTTGCTGGATTTGATCTTGCAAATAAATTTTATGTGGATGCTGAAATAAGTTCATCATCAGCGAGTACAATTACTACTGCAGATGCCAATTATCTTAAAAAATCTGGAGGTACAGTTACAGGTGCTATCGATATGGTTGATAATAAGATAACTTTCACGTATATACCCATTTCTACATCCGATTTTACCAATAAACAGTACATGGATAGTGTTACACAATCACAGTCGATTGGTGGTAGTACAAAATGAGCTAAACATAGTGTCGGTTACATTCCACATCTTGCCGATGCTATAAATAATCGTTGGGGTTTTGTTGCAAGTGCATCAAGTTATTATTTGGAAAATAAGCCAGATTATGCATTTGCATTTAACAGCCCTCTATCTGACAGGTTAGAGAGGGTCACAGATGGAAAAACAAGTGACTTTTGGATCAAAATAAAGTGTCCAGTGGCTGTAGCAATATCAACTACGAGGTCAAAAAAATGCTAATGACATAGAAGCTTACGACTTTGAATTCCAGGTATCAAATGATGATTCAACCTGGACTGAGCTAGAAGTTGTATATAATGTTCATATTACTACTTCTAAACAATTTATACTTAATCCTTTTACAACAACAAAAAAAAATACTTGTATTTCCGGATTTATGTTTTAACTGTGATATATGGTGGTCCTTACTCTAGTTTGTCGATGTTTCAGATGTACACAGTTGACAATTTAATGTAATTGTAATCTCTAATGTCTGTTGATCCTCCATCGAGCAGAGTAGCAAAGGAGTGTTACAGCACTATACTAAACCCTAAAATTGATATCGAAATAGCTGATGTCGATTCACTAAACCCAGAGAGTGTTGAGGAAGCAAGAGCGATAAATATGATTGCTTGAATGACAAAATTAACTTTATGTTCCCCAGTTTTAAGTGAGAACAGCGACAATTTTTTGCTAGAGTTTCAGGAATGAGAGGCCCTCAACTGAAATATGCTATCAGAAACTTTGATATAATTAGCAAATACTCTCCTATAAGTGACTGTGAGGAGTGGTGATTAAAAGTTGAAAAATATTTGATAACTACACTGCTTGAGATAAATAAAATGTTTTGACGATAGATAAATCTAACCTTATAAAAACAAAATTTCATGGTAGTAAGAAACCAGAACAAGAGCGACTAAAGAAGATTCACAACGAGCTTGACAAACTAGCTGAAACAAGGAAACAAAAGTTTCTTAAAAATCGTAAGCTGAATGACACGTTTGCTAAACATCTAGTATTTCATATTCTCGGTATGGACTACTATAATGATAAAAAGATGCTATTAGAAATAGTAGATAATAGTGTTGACACTAACCTGTTAACAACAGCATATCTTGTTCTAATAGACTTTCTCACCAGTGATAAAGAAAAGTATAACGTATAGGATTGAGTTATATGATGATGTCAAACAAAATATATTTCAGCAAGAGCTTGATGATATTACAACTGTAAAACCTGTAATTGATGAAGATTATGAAATACATAATAGTTATAAGAAAATTGCATTGAAAAACTATACAAAAGAAGCTGGAAAGTTACTGACAGAAGCAAAATACAGAAATATCAAAGAGCTGATTGCTGGATACCTAAATCTATCCACCATAGATATACAGCAAGCTGAGATTCTTGGTCTTTTAAGTTTTGCAACAGCATGTGCAATTCTCGGGGAGCATCTAGTACTTAAAAATTTTAAACTGGGTCAGTTATCTTACCGGTATGTTGTTAGTTATATCGATGAAACAGAAGATATTTATTGTGATAGAGTCAATGATATTACTGAAATACCAATACATTTTAACCCTCCATTTTCATCCTCAGTTTTAGCAGATATCAGATATGATGATATCTCATCTGGAGTTTTTGAGAAGTAGAGTGTTTCTTGCTGATCCCATCAATAAAAAATTTAGTGCTCTGATCGATAAGGTTTCAGCTGAAAATATTTTTACTATGGTGATTGAAATAATTACAGAAAGTTTCATAATGATGAAAAAACAAATAATCAACTTAAGTCATATTTCATCTGGTCTCCAAGACAAAGGCGAAGGCGAGTTCTTCAAATACTATAAATATTACCATAAAAACTTTGCTGTGTCAGATAAGCTAGAAAATTTTATAATAAAATAATAAGCACGCTGAATTATATTCCTATGATTTTAACAACAAGTGGAATTATTTCAGTGTGAGGAACATTAAATCCATTATTGTTGATAGTGCCGGAGATAGGTATTTTATCAGCTGTGAATAAAAGGATCAGGCCAAAATACGAGAACAAAAATATGTCTTGTAAAATAGCAATAGCGACTTATAATAAAATTCTTAATCAACTTTGAGTCTATCTCAGAGGTGAGAAATTTATAATGTTAGGTCTGATACAAGAATTAAGAGTCAAAGACGATTTAGTTGTAGATACGATACCAAACAGAGTTGCAAAATACAAAAACAAAATGATACCCAGTAAATTTTGTGTAAAAGCACTATCAATTTCATTTAAAAAATAAGGATAATAAAATTTTATGTGAAATATGAAATATGGAAGACATTACAGTGGAAGATACCATGTTGAAGATGAAAAGAATTCTTTTCCAAGGTAAGCATATGATTATTATGCTTGACCATGAAAAGTACAGCACATAATTCAAAAACAGAAAATTCAGATTATTTTAGTAAAGCTTACCTGGTTTACAGACTCACTTTCTGATGCTACTGATAATCTTTATATTCCAAAATATCACAAGACAAATACACAAACATCATGGTGGATGACGAATTGAAAAAGTGTTATGTCGATAAATCCATAGTCTCACATGGAAATTTCATCAAAATGCTTGAACCTGGCTCTCTCATTAGTGGTAAGGTTAATCTGTACTTGTTTCATCATAATGGTGAAAGCTATATAATAGCGAAAGCTGAAATTTTGAAAATATCTAGACAGGCGGCTGTGTAAAAAATCTTCCAGGGCCTCCATTGTGAAATCAGACGATTGTGAATGATCTAAAATTTATACAAGACCATCCTTGAAGCGCATGTTATGAAATGTACAATTATTGATTATTTTGTAAAATCAAAGCATGTTATTAATAATGCACAGGCATTTAACAGTCAAACATGTGACCTGCAAATCCCAGCGAGTTATTAATAGCAGATTGGAATTTTGTGTGAATGTTAGGTATAGTAATTTTGTGTGAAATATAAATAGATCGCCAGTGATTTCAAGTAAAAAACCGCAGTGAGTTATTAATAGCAGATTGGAATTTTGTGTGAATGTTAGGTATAGTAATTTTGTGTGAATGTTAGGTATATTAATTTTGTGTGAAATATAAATCACTAGCAATTTCAAGTAAAAACCACAGTACTGAGCTTAAATGGGCATTTATAAGCCAACCCTATTTTGTACGATGACAATGATGATTCAGTGATAGGTCCTTGACAGGTAATTAGTAATGAAATCGACGCTGTTACCTCAACAAAGTTGTTTTCATTTTTGTTTAGACTAACAGGGACCTTGGAGGGGGGTAATCATGCTTTCATCCTAATACAGAATAGGGGTTTGGCTAAGAAACCCCATTTAAGCTCACTACTTTCAGTTCAATTGTAAGACAAGTAACTCTGTAAACCACAGATTAAAACTTTGTCTTTAAACTTTACTTTTAAAAATTTTAATTGACTTTAGTTAGGGGACAGTGCATATAAATTATGCTTTATCTTTGAAAATAATTTATAGACTATGTCAGATAGGTCAAATCAATTTGATATAAGTTTAGGAGGTAGTTTACATTTCAGATAGGTCAAATCAATTTGATATAAGTTTAGGAGGTAGTTTACATTTCAGATAGGTCAAATCAATATGATATAAGTTGAGGAGGTAGTTTACATTTCAGGTAGGTCAAATCAACACGGTATAAGTTTGGGAGATATTTACTTAGTTGTGTTCTTACAATAATTCATAAGCCTGTTTTGTGTAATGGTCCAATGTTAAGTTATATGGGTTTAACAAAGTGAGTGATATCATGCCCACTTGGGCCTCTTTTTATATTTATCTTTGTTTTGTGAGTTTTTGTAATAGCTTTACCATGTATATTTTGTCTCAAGGTGTATTTCTGATTTGGTGTGATGTCTTGTTGACCTTATTGCTATTAATAATAATAATAATAATGAGGACTTTGAGTAGCACCTAATCTTTAGAAGCTCTAAGCGCTTTACAACATTTGACAATACTTAAAAAACATATATAATGATATGATTACAAAAATAATAACAAACACCATGAAATTAGAAAACAGAAAACATGCTGTAAATATTTAAGGCAAGGATACATTATTAGGTCTTTAAGTCTGTTCTTGCATTTGAAATAGGTGAGTTTTAAGAGCGCTCTTGAATGAGATCACTGTGTCTTTTTGTCTAAGTTCAGTGGGCAATTCATTACACATTGCTGGGCCCTGGTATGCAAAAGAACGTTGTCCATATGATTTCATTTTCATAGTGGGAATAATGAGAATATGAGTGTCAGAAGAGGAGCATAAGTATCTTGCTGGAGTTTACACATGAGTGAGGTCAGATAGGTATGTTGGACTGGAGCCTGTCAGTGAAACGTAGCACAGAAAACAAATTTTGTGTTTAATTCTGGATCCAATGGATAGCCAGTGTAGGGTACAGAGCAGGGGGAGGCGTGCTTTGATCGTGGTACTCTAAGGATGATCTGAGAAGCTGTGTTTTGAACTTTTTGAAGTTTCTGGAGTAGATATTGAGACGAACCAGACAGAATTGAGTTACAATAGTCCAGTCTTGAAAGTACTATTCCGCCAGAACAAATGGTCATATCAACATTCGGTTTCCACTGAGAAACTTCTTATGATGTCTAGTTAGTCCTATTGCTACTCCGCCAGAACAGATGGTCATATAAACATTCAGTTTCCATTATGAGACTTATGATATCTAGTTGGTCTTAAATATAAATGGTGCCAGTCAGACATTCAATATGGCACCATGATAGCCATGTTTGAAATCATGTCATTGCTACTTGTTCTGAGCAGATGGTCATACTGACATGGGCATTTTCATGACAAGACTTTTTATAATGAAAATGGCACCCCTCTGACATCCAGTATAACTACCATTGTTGCCATCTTGTAATGGCAATTGAAGTTGGAAGTTCTCTTCAACTCTTTAAATATGCTTAGAAACTTAAGATCAAAAGAAAATTCAAGAGAAAATGGAGTATGAGTATGTCTTCAAGTTACACTGTTGTCTTGTGAAAAGATTGTATTGTATTTTCTTCTGCTGCACATTTTTGGAAAATGCAAATTCTTTCTTTCTGCAGGGAAAACTATTTGTTCTCATGCACCTGTGAGAAGTGCCTAGCTCAAGCAGATGACCCTGACATTACATCAGAAGAGGAGGAGGAGGAAGTGGAACAGATGGAAGAGGAGGAGGACCAGTAAAACTTAATGCCTTGGTGTTTCAGCAGTGATGAAAATTTTCTAGAATGACAGAATATTGTGGTTTTCCGGGATGGCTGTAACCAGAGATGCCAATCATTTCTCTTTTTAACCCACAGAAATGCATGTAATTTCTGTCTGTAATTCTTTTGTGAAAGTATACTAAAACACTAGTTGCACATAAGCAACTGAATATTGACCAATCAGAAGTCACTTTAAATTAATGCCCAGATTCACCTGAGAAAGTTCATGAAAGATGAGGATTATATTCAATTAAAATAGATGTTACAGACATTCCACATTGAATACAGCAGGTATTATCCTTGAATAAATACATGGCTTTGCACTGTTTTCAACCAGGAAAGATGACTGTAGGAAGCCTGTTCTTACCACAAACCTTTTTAAATCAATGATTTATTGTTTAGTATAAACTGTTGTATACAAATTTGGAGTATGTTATATTTATGCTAAGATTCCTGTTTTAAGAGCAATTACACTTTGGTTGGCATCTCAGTAATGAGTGTAGTTTTCAGATAGCTATTCATTTATGTTGGCCGATAGTGTACTAAAGAAAGAGCTCAGGTTAACTTGTAACTGTTAATAGTTTCTTTTAAGCATCTGTAAACTTTTGTTATCTAATATTTATAAGCATTAAGAACCCAAAGAATCAGTCGCTATATTTCAGGCTTTATCATTTGACAATGTCTTAGTGTACAATCTTTGTTGTAAGGTTTTGGATGCCTTTAATTTTTTTTCTAAAGAATTTTTAAGTGCACCCAAAGTTTTGGGATGGTCTTGGTTTGGTAATTTTATTTTCAACCCTAATTTTTGGACACATTAAACAACATCAGTGGCAGTTTTCATTAAAGAACCGAGAAAGGTACTGTTATTACCCAAAATAATCAGACCCTCCAGCTTTCAGGGTACCATATTTTCAAAAAGTTTTTAAATTTTCAGTCAAGTGTCTGGCTGTAAAACTGATTTGATTACCCCAATTATCACATGGACTAACTGGATACATTGTTAATAGGCAGCAAAAAAATAGCTGACACGACTCAAGATCAAGCAGTTCCCTTAATAAAGTGAGCTGCATGTTAAGAGTATTGATAAAGGAAAAACTACCTTTCACCTTGAGACAGTTGGTGGAATTAATTTATGAATAACTGTAAAGTTACTGGCCATCAGTTTTACATGGAGCTAGCATGTGATTGCAGCTTCTGTTACATTTACTGCTGGAGAGTATGCAAAGGGAGACAACACAGTCATGCACATCATTTCCTATACTCGCTAAAGTGGGTTAACGTGTGAGATATAAAGTGTTTATATATGTATGTGGTTTGTTATATTTGTTTTCCCATAACTGAGATTGCATTTATTTCTGATAAACTCGTCAACATCTCCAACACACAATTTCTTTAGTCTTAGTTTCATTCCTTGGCATTTTTCTTCTTGGAAACCTCAATTAATTTCAAGGGGACTGAAACAAGTTCCTTTTTTGCCATAATACGTCTTCTCTTGTCAATGAGCTCTGCTGGTATGTTGTCAATGCCGGCTGACTTTCCTTTCTTGAGTGACCTAACTGCAATTTCTACTTCTTCACGAAGAATGGGGTTGTCATCAATTTCTTTAGCCTTGGGTCTGATGATTGTACAATTCTGAGCAGTATTCTGTCCATCGCTTGAGGATCTCTTGATCTTATGTGAGGCATTTTCCTGATTTGTCTTGGATTGTGGTAGTTTTCCCTTGTTTATGGGTTGTGAGATCTTTCACTAGCTGATATGCCATTTTGCTGTCATTTCTACTGTCTTCGATTTTGCAGCACTGTCTTTCTATCCAGGATTCCTATGCCTTTTTCATGCTTTTCCTGATCATATTGTTATCTCTCTGTATTTTCTAGCTCCTTCATTATCTCTTTTTCCCTTTTTCCGTTCTCTTCTTTTGTCGTATAGTTCAAGGACATCTGTCGTGATCCAAGGTTTTTTTGTTGGACAATATTTGCCAATGATCTTGCTAGCTGTGCTGGTCACAGCTGTGTTGAATGTGGTTGTTAAGGACTCTAGGTTGGTGTCTTGGCTGTCCAGGGTTATTAAAGGTGCAAATTTACCACCTATCATTGCTTGGAATGTTACGAATATATAATTAAATTACTTGTGTGTTAATTTTAAATTCTTTTTTATTTTATTTTTGTATCATTACATTTTATTGTAATGATTATTTTCACGGGATCTGATATTTTTGAAAAAGATATTATGTTTAAATAAAACATAGTACAGTATGACTCGCATGAGCACGATTTTATCTTGCTATGGTTTGTCGGTTATTGCCAAGGTCATTTTCTGGCCCACATGAAATTGCATTGTTTACTGTGCTATTCGATGATGAAATAGCCACGAGTTCCACCGTGCGTGCCTGAAATGACATCTTGGTTCAGTTTAAAAATACTCAGATCCTCGTGAAATAGTCAGTCGTACAATATATCTTCAAGAAGAAGGATATATTTCTATTAGATGCTGTAAAGAGTTGTATTTTTACATCTTTGGAGCTCGAGATGTTTTATCATAGATGACAGCTTGTTCAGAAGTTCATCTATTTTTTTTTAGAATATAATAATTTATTCCCTGGAGAAGTGTACAGGTGACAAAGACATTCGATGGAAATTTATTCTAAATTGAAACATTGCAAGTTGTGGTTCAACGCGGAACTCTTGACATTCGTATAAAGACTTCACCTGATGTTATCATCCTCCATCTTGGAACGCCATCAAGATTCGAACCTGGATTCAGTTAAAACTATTTAGTGATAGGACTTGTATTTTTTCAGTACTAGGATAAATGTTTGGATTTTCTTCACAAACTTTAAGTCTTATTTTCTATTTTTGCATTTTCACCGTGTTTTCTAGGGAAATAAATTATTTTTGTTAAAACTTACAAAACTTGTTGGTTTCACTCTTTTCTTTTGTTACTTTTGAATGAGCCTATACGTAACAGGAAGGCTTCTGTGACTTTTGGATCTTTCAGTTTTTCAAACAACACCAATGGCATCAGTGCAGAAATAAAGGTCAGTGGACAGAAGCTGGAAAGAGTCAGAAGCTTTAAGTACTTGGGATCAATTATCACAGATGAGGGCTCCAAACCAGAACAACTTTGCAGGATTGCCCAGACAACAGCAACAATAACAAGGTTGAGACCAATATGGAAAGATACCAATACTGCTTTTGGTTCCAAAATAAGGATGATGCAATCGATTGTCATATCTATCTTTCTGTATGCTTGTGAAACATGAAGGCTCACATCAGATCTACAAAGAAGGATTCAAACCTTTGAAATAAGATGCTACTGCAAGATCTTGGGCATCTCATACATTGACCATGTAACCAACAAAGAAGTCCACAACAGGATCTAACAAGCCATCGGATCCTATGAAGACCTCTTGACCACTGTAAAAAAGCGCAAACTGAAGTGGTAAGGTCACGTCTCAAGATCATCTGGACTGGCAAAAATAATCTTGCAAGGCACAATGTGAGGGTGCAGAAGAAGAGGCAGACAGAAAAAGAGGTGGGAAGACAACGTTAAGGAGTGGACAGGCAGGGATTTGGAGATTTCGAAAGGGCAGTAAAGAACAGGGAAAGATGGAGAGAATTGGTTGCAAAGTCAACAGTGGTGCCCCAATGACCTCTTGGGTTAAGGGATTGATGATGATGATGATGATGATGATGATGTATTCTCTTTATAGTTTAGTAAAACAGCAAGTTTTAAACACAAATGAGATTCCGGTTCTGATGTCAGTGTTACAGTGATAATTAATTAATATGAGCCAATTGTCAGTTAATGAAAAAGGAAGAGTTGTTAATCTTACTGTTCACTGCAAAGAATTTTTAAGTAACATCCAGCAGCATTTTTAGTTTCCTTCACAAGATCACTGTATGGTGACCACTTATGACATCCACTGTGATCACTGTATGGTGACCACTTATGACATCCACTGTGATCACTGTATGGTGACCACTTATGACATCCACTGTGATCACTGTATGGTGACCACTTATGACATCCACTGTGATCACTGTATGGTGACCACTTATGACATCCACTGTGATCACTGTATGGTGACCACTTATGACATCCACTGTGATCACTGTATGGTGACCACTTATGACATCCACTGTGATCACTGTATGGTGACCACTTATGACATCCACTGTGATCACTGTATGATGACCACTTTATGACATCCACTGTGATTATTACGCTTCACATTTAACAGGCTCAAAATAGTTTTCTAGTCCAGATTTGTCTTTAAATCACTTTGTATTTGCAAATAATGGAGAATGTCCTCCTTGTATCAGCATTACAATGTTGTAATGACAGGACAGCCAATGCTCAGCCTACAAAGGAGTTCTAACTTCAGTTTTCCTATCACTGGGTTTGTAAGGTTGTTGTCTGCTCTCCAATGCTTTTCTACAACTAATTGTTTACTCTACAGAGGAAAAGTTCATGACATTAACTAGAGATTTATTACTGAGTCTCATCTTTAAGGACTTCTTTCTCATCTTTAAGGACTTCTTTCTCTAAATGTATAGCTCAGATACAGAAATCTGCTGGCAGTTTTTACCACTGTATATAAAAAAAATTTAAATTTAAAAAAAAAAAAATAAAGATTGATTTGGACTTGCAATAAATGAAAAAATACATTGTGTATTTATGCTTTAATAAATAATTTATCCCAGATTTCATTAATCTTGTAATATATTGTTAACTGATATATTTTATTCATAGTAGGGATTGAACTTAATTTACGTGCATGAAAACTTTAAAATGTTTATGAAATCCAAAAGATGCATACCTTTGAAATGAACAATACAAACTCAGGACCTTTACTATCTACTTGCATGCACATGCATAAATTTAACAATTCTGATCCTATTTGCTGTGCCACATATCACTGAACTGGTCAATGTACTAGTGGAACATTTCTGTTCCCCATTGGGCTGGTTCTGGCTGGTTTCTCTAATATGTTGGCAGAACATGTAAAAAGACCATGTTGGGGAGGGGAATTTTTTTAAAAACAATGTGTTTTATTTTCAAAGCAGTCGATTTCAGCTTTAAAATGGTATGTGGAGTAGATGAACTTTAAAACACTATTTTTGGCCTACCAAAAGTAGAATCACATAAATGGTATTCCACAATTAAATTTCTGAACCAGTCTAAGTGATTTGTCTCCATGATATATTATGTCAGTGATCACCGTATTTGAGGTGTTAGTGTTTGAAGAAGTATGGATTATCTTTCAGATTTGCTGAGGAAAGATAATTTGAAATGATGTGTATTTTTTGGGTGATATATGAAAATGTTAATTAAAAACTTTATTTTGTGAACAAGTATTGATGAACCAACTCATATTTTACACATTGAACAAAAGAAACACTAGAAATGCAACAATTATTCTCTGTTTGTGAAAGGACATTGAAAAATTATGATGCAAGGGTTCATTTTTTGCAAGCAAGTATATAATGCAGTCTGGTTTACATACCTAGACATTGTACTTGCTGGGCTATCAATGCACAATTCTGACAGAAAAGATATTAATTTTTCAAATAATATTTGGGAAAATTGAAAATTTTCATTAGTATAGTCATTCTCCAGTCAGAGAGAAAAGTCATTTTTTTAATGTCTGGTTATTTGGATCAATGATGGCAATTAAATTTAAGACAGTGCCTATCTTAGAAAAATAGTCCCTCAATCTTGATCTTGACTAGGGACTGTTGCTGTGTTAGCTGAAAAGGACTGTCATTGTTATGATTCTATGGCCATAAACTAAGTAACGAAGCAAAACCAACAAGTTTTTTAAAACTTGAGAAATAATTTAATTATCAAAGTTATAAAATTAAAATGTAAGAATAACTTACAGTATTATGAACTGAATCCAAAATAATCCTAAAAAAGTTCTATTCAAGTCCAAAAGAATGTTCTGAATTAATTTCAGATCCTTGATTGTAAGTATCACAATGTCATTGTCCAGAATCCCATTGACTCAATAATTCACAATAGTCCCAAAATGATAATCTAGTCCAATGAGCACTTTGTAATTCCAACAAATAATCTTAACAAATGTTTCCTCTCAAATTATCTAAACACAACATCAAACACATTTGCAGACTGATTTTAACATACAAATTCAAAAAAGAATCCGACATAGGAGTGAATCCAAAATAGAAATGAATCTGATTGCTCAGTTCACTCCTTGTATACACCTTCAAGAGTCTATTACAACTATACATTGCAATATACCCTACATGACAGATCTTACTACTCAATCTAATATTTCAAAATCATATTCATGTGATCTTACCCATCCAATGAAAAATAACTTAATTCTTCTAAGAACCCACCTGCTGGACCTGTCCAATGGGAAACAACCCCAAACTATTCAGTAGTTCTTATTATTATTATTATTATTATTAATGGTCATAAACACCTACATCAACAACTATTTATAGATCATATACAATCTATACTTAATGTCTTAGAACCTATATTAATTATCTTATCTTGGACTATAGACAATATTACAATTTACAGCTATGAATAAAAACTACACATAATATAGACACAATCATGTACCAAGAGTTACAAAAATATACACAACACATGGAATCTAAGACAAGTCCATTTGTTTAGTTCTTTTATTCTTTTTACCTGCTTATGATTGAAACCATCTTATATTCTTGAGAAACTCCAGCATACCAAATTTGATAACAAAAATATTTTCTTGCATGCCGGAGTTATCATAATCAACAAAGATACCTGTCAGAGCAGTGCACAATTCTTTGTCATGACTTTTGACCCTGAATAAGATATAACAGATAGAAGATCATTAAACTTGTCACATACAATGTCAGGATATGACTCCATGGTAAGGTTGCTTAAATCTATAAATATTGGGAGGTGAGGGTATTTAAGTGACATCATTCAGTGTTTTCATCAGATATATCCACAAACTGGATTTGATAAAATTCCATTTATACTTGATAATGTCATAATACTCACAAGTTTGTACAGCAAAGAAGCCAAGTCAAAACCAAATACAAAGTCTGGTCTTTGGAATGCAACTAAATACAAAGTCATGTAATTAGAATGCAACTAAATACAAAGTCTTATCAGTGGAATGCAACTAAATACAAAGTCTGTCAATGGAATGCGGCTAAATAGAAAGTCTGGTCATTGTAATGCAACTAAATACAAAGTCTGTCAATGGAATGCGGCTAAATAGAAAGTCTGGTCATTGGAATGCAGCTGAATATAAGGTCTTGTCTTTGGAATGCAGCTAAATACAAAATCTTGTCAGAGGAATGCAGCTAATACAAAGTCTGGTAATTGGAATGCAACTAAATACAAGGTCTGGTCTTTGGAATGCATCTAAATACAACGTCTGGTCATTGGAATGCAACTAAATACAAGGTCTGGTCATTGGAATGCAGCTGAATACAAAGTCTTGTCAGTGGAATGCAACTAAATACAAAGTCTTGTCAGTGGAATGCAGCTGAATACAAAGTCTTGTCAGTGGAATGCAATTAAATACAAAGTCTGGTCATTGGAATGCAACTAAATACAAAGTCTGGTCTTTGGAATGCATCTAAATACAAAGTCTGGTCATTGGAATGCAACTAAATACAAAGTCTGGTCTGCAAAGAACATTGACTGGGGTTTTCAGAACTTCTTCACAAAAGAGTAGATATGTTGGTTGTCAGATCTGCATCATTTTCTTTCAGAACTAATTAAATATTGCATTAAATATTTTAGTAAAATCCGTGTCAATATGACCCAGAAGTCAGGAGAAGTAGCCATATCAAAATTTTCAGGACAGACACCAAGGCAGCCATTTTATAAGTCACATCAGCATCATTTTAATACATTGCCAAAAATAAGTGTTACTTGTTTTTAAATGTCAGTTTGACCATTCAATTAGGAGAAGTAACCATTACAAGATTTTTAAAAATATTTTGGAAGGTCACATCATTTTCATTTGGTAAGAAGTATTTTAGTGACAACTGTTTGTCAACATTACCATCCCTATAAGAGGAGTGACAACTGTATGTCAACATTACCATCCCTAAAAGAGGAGTGACAATTGTATGTCAACATTACCATCCCTATAAGAGGAGTGACAATTGTATGTCAACATTACCATCCCTGTAAGAGGAGTGACAACTGTATGTCAACATTACCATCCCTGTAAGAGGAGTGACAACTGTATATCAACATTACCATCCCTGTAAGAGGAGTGACAACTGTATGTCAACATTACCTTCCCAATAAAAGGAGTGACAACTGTATGTCAACATTACCATTTCTATAAGAGTGATAACTATATGTCAATATTACCATCCCTATAAGAGGAGTGAAGATAAGCTTTTCAAGATGGGCACTGTTGCCCATTTTTATTTAAGACCAGCTAGACATCATCAGAAGTCCTCAGTGAAAACTAAATACAATTTCTAGTTTACCTTACGTTTAGAAGCAGAAGTATTACAAGATTTTCAAGATGGCTACTATGGAGGTATGGCATAAAAAGTCTTTAGTGAAACTTCCTTGTCGCTCTGGAGAAGTATTGATAGCAAGACAACCATGGCCATGAAGTTGAAAGAATGTGTAACGCCATTTAATTTAGGACCAACTTGACATGATAACAAGTTGCAACATGCACAATGGAGAGAATGTTGGCATACCTCTGTGTTACTTTCATGTACTGTGGCTGAGATGTCTTTGGATCTTGTGGAAATTGTACATGATCTAAGTACACAACTAACCAAAATGACTGCTCCCATGTGCTCAGAAAATCAGCCTGAATTTGTCTAATGTACACTATCTGTAGAAGTTATTAAAATAGGGAAAACAAATTTTGCCAGATTAGACAATACCAGATTCTGAAAGTGCAATGAATGAATTATGAAACATATAAATGGAAAAAAGTTGTCAACTATTTTATTTTACAATTTACCTTTTGAAAATCCAGGAAGTGAAAATGACCAAGTGGAACTAGTAGATATTTGATAAATGCACATCTGAAGTAAGACCAAAATGTATACTCTGTAGCCAGTAATACACCCATCAATCATACACCAAAATAAAGCGAATTAAAAGTTCTTTAACAATACCTAAGATATACAAATTATGTTTATAAAATGCTAATATAACCAGTAAAGGAAAAAGGGGTAAATTCTTTATCTTTAAAACTTGAACCTTATGCAAAGTATGAAACTTAGAGCACCACCTATATATAATGAAAATTTTCTCTCTCATGGCATTAACTATTTACAGTTAAGCTGTCTGCATAATAAAATACATTATGAAGTAGGAGGTTTTAACTGCATATATAAATTTTTGTTTCATCATAAACTGTGTTTTGAAAATGACTCCAAAAGTTCTTCATGTTTACAGAGAAGTTAATGATCACTTCTATTTAGATATACCTTTAGGCTATTCTGCAAAAATGTGGCATGTAGTAAAGTTTAGATATGTATTATACTGAGACATAAAACAATATTAAGTACAAAAGTAGAGAGAGACCTTCATATACTGAATATATATATACACTTACTGCAATTGCTCACAACCCCAACTGGAGTTCTGAAACCAGAAAAGAAAAGAAATCTAACTGGATACGCCACCTTAGAACGTATCAACCCAATGACACTGCTGAATACCTATCAACCCATTGACAATGTGAAGTTTGATTATTGTAAGAATAACACTTTCATGTTGATACTGACTTTATCAGTAGTTTATTATAGAGCAAGCACTGATTGGTTCATTGTTCAGTCTGTATGACAAAGGTGATACACAATATAGTTGTCCATATTTGGGATCACAAGGAAATTGGAATAAAGGAAGCAATATTTTTTGTGGGATTTTGGAAGGATTTCGGTAGCCTTTGATAGTCTCTATTCAATTTTAAGCCGAGACATTTGAATCATACATACAGTAACCTTCATTGTCAATAGCTGCATCATGGACTCCACATCCAGACCCTGGCCTTGTCTTACACTGAAAACATTGTCATTTACAGATTAACCCCAATGTAAAGGTTTTGTCAAAGCTTCTGTTATAAGCACTGTATGGTTATGGAACTTGGTCAGGGTGTTCCATATATCATTCTGAACTACTCCAGGGGAATGCAGGTCACAGCAACCCACTCTTCTTAAACTAATGACTGTTTTTAATTTTTACAAGTGAACCCAGTACAAATGTGTTACCTACTTTCTTAGACTTAGTGCTGTTGTTGAAATGTCAACCCTGGTGTAAAAGCCTTGTCTTGGATCTCCAGCTGCAGGTATCTTACACTAAGGACTGGTTTTGAAAGGTCAACCCTGGTGTAATAATTGCTGTTATAAATTTCTAGCTCTACATTT